>PVKS010006480.1:0-78209 GCA_004027875.1 Aplodontia rufa
GTGTTGTTATTGCCGCTTCGCTGGTCGAACGTGGCACCATCCAGGAGCAAGATGTGAACATTCAGCCCCACTATTTTGACCTCCACAGTGGAAATAACCCGTAATCCTCCCAACTTCTGAAGGCATTGTTTTTTGTTTTTCATTTTATTTTCTGGGATTTTTGCTTTGTTTTGTTTTGGTTTGATTTAATTTGTATTTTTTTTATTGTTGTTCTTTTTTTTTCTTTGTTTGTTTTGCTGTGGTTTGTTGTTGTTTTGTTTTTGATCTTGCAGACCAGCACATTTTGTTTGGGCTGTATAGCTTCCTGGTGGTGAGCTTCTCTGCAATCCTCTTTGTTTTCTTTCAGCAACAGCTAAACATTATTTCTTTTTCTCTCCCACCCTCCCCTAAAGTCATTACCTGAATCTCTTGCTCTTTCATTTTTTTTTATTTTATCAAAATATCCTACATCATCTCCACTTTCTTCCTGCTCTTGATCCAAATTCTTAAGTTACTCTAACTTCTTATACCATCTGCTTTGCTCTCAAGACTATTTCTCCTTACCTAGGGAGGGACTGGAAACCTGAAGTGAGTGCTAATCATGACAAATGTTGTTTACTTTTAAACTGGTTACAGCCTGACAGTTCTCAGGGAAGATAGTTGCTAATCCTTTTACTCCTCTCATAGGTGGTAATTAATATTGTAACAATTACAGAAGGAACAAATTAACCAGTTAAACACTGTCTATTGAATGCATTGGGTGCACATACTGACTCTTCCCTTTTCTTATGAGGTATCAGAAAGGGTAAAGGTCATTAATAATTCATAGGTTTTGGAGCCAGCTGTTGAACTGTACTATTCAAATTGTACCCCATACCAAATAAGAAGAGATCAATATATATATCTATCTATATATAGATATATATATAACCATAAACAAAGTCTCAAAGTAAAATTAACCAAAGAGAGATCTCAGGCCCACTCCCTGACACTGAAAATGAAGAAAAAGGGAAACAATTCTCCTCCTCACACCCTCAGCTCTCTAGCCAAGGTTTCCATGGATAGAGACATGGATAAAAACTTAGAAAAAAGTACCAAAAATCTGATTATTAGAATAATCAAAGAATTAAAAGAAATTTTAAGGAAGGATATAAGAGAGCAATGGCAGGGGCTAAAGTAACATTTGAACAAAGAATCAGAGATGCTGAAAAAATATGTATCAGAGCTCTTAGAATTGAAAAACAACCAAGTTAAAAGCTCAACAGAAGATAGTAATATCAGTGTTAAATCAGTAGAAAATAGAACTTCAGCTCTTGAAGAAAGAACAACAGATAACAAAGATAGGCTGAATAATCTTGAACACATGGAGGATACACAACAAAAAAAATGTTGATCTTGATCACATTTTCAAGAAATATGCGATGAAATCAGAAGAAATAACCAGAGAGTAATTGGAATTGGAGAGAATATTGAGCAAAAAATTAATGGCATAAGGAAACTTCTCAATGAGATATAATCAAATAAAACTTTCCCCATATAAGAGTAGAACCATATATTCATGTTCAAGAGCCCTGTAGGATTCCAAATAGACCTAATCAAATGAGAAACTTATGAAGACACATCATATTTGAAATGAATAACAGAGAAAACAAGGAAAGGATATTAAAAGCAATAAGAGAAAAACACAAAGTCACATTCAGAGGCAAGCCAATATGGATCACTGTGAATTTCTCAAATCAGACCATAAAGATGAGGACAGCATTGAACAAAATTCTCAATACATTGAAAGAAAATTATTGTCAGCCAAAATACTGTACCAAGCAAAACTCAGCTTCAAATTTGATGGGGAAATAAAAACTTTCCACAATAAGAACAAATTAGCAACATTCATGAACACAAAACCATCTCCACAGAGTATACTCAAAGACAAACTTCAAACAGAGGAACAAGCAAACCATTCAAAGCCCACAATCAGAAGA
Source organism: Aplodontia rufa (assembly GCA_004027875.1). Classification (NCBI taxonomy): domain Eukaryota; kingdom Metazoa; phylum Chordata; class Mammalia; order Rodentia; family Aplodontiidae; genus Aplodontia; species Aplodontia rufa. The sequence continues at coordinate 1,959 of PVKS010006480.1, forward strand.
AAGTCAATAAAGCATAGTTCACTAAAAGATAGCCAAGATGGCACAAAAATTCAGTAAACCTCACAATGACAGAGAACCAAAATCACATAACTCTTCTAACACTAAAAGTGAAGTGGACTCATTGACCCCATTAAAAGAAATAGGTTGGCAGACTGCATCAAGAAACAAGATTCAACAATATTCTGCTTACAAAAGACTCTCCTCACAGCTAAATGCAGCCAAAGATTGAAAGTAAAAGTTTGGGGGAAAAAAACACCACACTCATGGCCCAAGAAAGGAAGCTGGTGTTGTGATACTCACATATGATAAAGTAGTTGTTGACCAAAAATTAATCAGGAGAGACAAAGAAGGCCACGAAATCTTAGTTAAGGGAATGCTACATCAAGAAGATGTAGCCATAGTTAATATGTACGCACCAAACACTTACACTATTAAATATGTTAAAAAAATTACTCCATGACATTAAACCACTTAGATCAGAACACAATAATGTTGGGAGGCTTTGATACACCTTTATCACCAATAGACAGACCATCAATAGCAAAAATCAACAAAAAAGCCTCCAGCTTTGAAAATATTATAAATCAAATAGACTTAACAGATATTTACAGACTAGTCTACCCCAAATCATCTGAGTTTACCTTCTTCTCAGCAGCACATGGATCCTTCTGCAAATGAGATCTCATCTGAGTCCACAAATGCAAATCTTACTGTATACAAAAAAGTTGATATAATCCCATGTATCCTATCAGACCACAATAATGTGATCCTAGCAATTAACAGTAGGAAAAATAACAAAGTACATAAATATATGGAGATTGAATAATACCCCCTTAAATGGAGAGTGAACCAAAGAGGAAATGAGAACAGAAATCAAGAAATTCTTGGAAAAAAAAGAGAATAAAGACTCAACATATTTTAACCTCTAGGAAAATATGAAAAAATTTAAATAGGTTAATTTATAGTAATGAGTGCCTTCATAAAAATTCAGGAAAGAGCCCAAATAAATAAACTTGTGCTACACTTCAAACCTTTACAAAAAGAAGAACAATCCAATCATAAATTCAGTATAAAACAGGATACCAAAATCATAGGTGAAGTCAATAAAATTGAGAATAAAAAAATAATAGAAATAATCAAGGAAATAAAATGCTGGCTCTTGCAAAAAATAAATAAAATTGACAGACCCCTAGGTAATCTCACCAAAAGAAAGAATAAAAAAACTCAGAAATGAGAACACAGATATCACCACTGACTCATCTGAAATCTAAACAATTATCAGAAACTATTTTGAAAAACTATGCTTCTTCAAGTTGAATAATCTGTAGGACATGGACAAACACCTCACCACATATGACATTAGCAAACTGATGCAAGAATATATTGAAAAGCTCAAAACACCAATATCAAATAACAAAATTGAAACAATAATCAAAGCCCTTATAAAAATGTAAAACACAAGACGGAATGGATTCTAAGCTGAGTTCTACCAGACCTTTACAGAAGAATTATCACCTCTCCTTAGTAAGCTATTCCATGAAGTTGAAAGGGTTGGAACCCTCCCAAACACTTTTTATGAGGCAATCATAATTCTGATATGAAAACCCAATAAGCACACATTTAAAAAAGAAAAATGCAGACAAGTATCCATGAAAAACATAGATGCGAAAGTCCATAACAAAACCCTAGCAACCCACATCCCAAAACACATCAAAACCATAATACATCATGATGAAGTGGGCTTCATTCCAGGAATGCAAGGCTGGTTAAACATATGTAAATCAGTAAAATGTTCATCACTTGAACAGAAGTAAAGACAAAAAACATATGATCATGTCAATTGATGAAGAAAAGGCCTTTGACAAAATGCAACACCCATTAATGCTTAAAGCTCTGGAGAAGATAGGGATCAAAGGAACTTACCTCTAATTTATAAAGGGCATTTATGACAAGCCCTCAGCCAACATTATACTTAATGAAGAAAACCTGAAAAAAATCCTCCACTAAACTGGGTAACAAGACAAGGATGTAGACTGTCACCACTCTTATTCAGTTTAGTCCTTGAAACCCTAGTGAGAACAATCAGACAAGGGAAGGAAATAGAGGAATTTGAATAGGAAGAAAGGAAATTAAACTATCTTTATTTGCCCACGATGCGATCCTATACCTAGAAGAAACAATAACAATAACAAAAAACGTCTATCAGAACGCTTCTAGAGCTTAAAAATGAATTCAGCAAAGTGGCAGGATACAGGATCGACACCCATAAATCATTAGTTTTTTTATACTCCAACTGCAATTCTGATGAATAAGAAATCAGGGCATCCATCACATTCATAATAACCTCAAAAAGAATAAAATACTTGGGAAATAATATAAGAAAGGAAGTAAAAGACCTCTTCAATGAAAACTGTTGATCATTGAAGAAGGAAATTGAAGATGTGAAAAGATGGAAGGATGTTCCATGTTTTCGGTTAAGCAGATTCAATATGGTTCAAATGGTCATTCTGCTGAAAGTTCTATACAGATTCAATGCAATTCTTGTCAAGATACCAATGTGATTCTTCACAGATATAGAAAAAAACAATTCTTGAATTCATTTGGAATAATAAGAAACCCAGAATAGCCAAAGCACTATTTTAAAAAAAATGAGATAGGAGGAATCTCAGTATCTGACCTGAAATTATACTATAGAGTTGCAGTAACAAAAACAGCATGGTATTCGTATCATAATAGGCAGGAAGACCAATGCAATAGAATAAAAGACATTAAGACAAACCCACAAGTCTTTAACCATCTTATATTTAACAAAGTGGGCAAAATTATAGCTTGAAGGAAAGACAGCCTGTTCTACAAATGGTACTAGACATACTGAATAGCCTTATACCGACAACTGTAATTAGAACCTTATCTCTCACCCTGCACAAAAAATCAAATCTAAATGGATCAAACAACTAGGAATTAAACAAGCAAATATACCACTATTAGAAGAAAAAATACAATCAACCCTCCACCATATTGTTGTAGGCACCTTCTTCCTTAACAAGCCTCCAGTAGTGAAAGAATTAAAACCAACAATCAATGAGTGGGATGGCGGTAAACTGAAAAGCTTCTGCACAGCTGAGGAATTAGTCAAGAGTGTCAAGAAAGAACCTTACAGAATAGGAGAAAATCATGATGTGCTACTTCTCCAACAGGGGGCTAATAGCCAGAATATACAAAGAACTCAAAAAACTTAACACCAAAAACACAGTTACTTCAATCAATAAGTGGGCTCTGGAACTAAACAGAAACTTATCAACAGAGGAAGTTCAAAAAGTCAAAATATATATGAGAAAGTATTCTATATCTCTAGCAATAAGAGAAATGCAACCCAAAACGCACTAAGTTTCCACCTCACTCAAAATGAAGAATACAAACAATAACAGATACTGAAGGGTTATAGGGAGAAAGTAATACTAACACACTTCTGGTGGGACTGCAGACTGGTACAGCCACTATGGAAAGCAGTGTGGTGACTCCTCAAACAATTAGGGATGGAACGACCATTTGACTCAGCTATCCCACTACTGGCAATTTTCCCAAAAGTGCTAGGATCAGCTTATTACAGAGATTCGGCTACACTAATGTTTCTAGCAGCTCAATTTACAATAGGGAAATTATGGAAACTACCTAGATGTCCTTAACTGGATGAATGGGTCCAAAAACTGTGATGTATATATTTACACACACACATATATACACACACAGTGGAGTTCTACTCAGCTATTAGAAAGAATGATATCTGGGGCTGGAGTTGTGGCTCAACAGTTACGGCTCTTGCCTGGCATGTGCGAGTATGCAGGTTCAAACCCCAGCACCACGTACTTAACAAATTGCCCCAGAAGCAAAGACAATATGAAAAACTAAATAAAATTGATTCTCTCTCCCTCTCTCTGTCTCTCTCATGGCCCCTCTCTCTTAAAGAAAACAAAAAAAGAAAAAAAGAATGATAACATGGCTTTTGTAGGTAAATCAATGGAAATGGAAAAAATCTTGCAAGTGCAACAAACCAAAACCATAGACTTCAGGGTGTAATGTTTTCTCTCATATGTGGAAACTATTGCATAACCTAAGATAGGATGAAAATTAGTCAAGTTTATTTAAAAGATCCATCAAATCTGAGGTAACACATGAGCCCTGGAGACTAGAGCTGTGAAAGGGGTAGGGGAGAAAAAGAAGGCAAGTTGAAAGAGAGTGATATTAGGGAAGGATAAAGAGGGGTTTACAATACTCTAGAATACATTTGACTTCCATGAGAAGCCCAAATATAGTCAGGCAGCATGTAAATCTAGTAATTTCAATATTTAAATTACATAAACATGGGGGCTGGAGCAGTAGTTCAGGGGTTACAGCACCTGCCTGGCATACGCAAGGACCTGAGTTTGAACTCCAGCACCACGTACACAGTGAAATATTGGAGCAATGAAAGTCCCATGAAAAACTAAACAAAATTGATTCTTTCTCTGTCTCTCACTATCCCTCTTTCTTTTAAAAAAATTACATAAATATGGTTATTTATGTTTGTAAGATAGGTGAATTACAGAGGAAACATGAGATTTGGGAGTTCAGGTACAGTGGGGGAAGATCGTGGACTAGAACTGGATTTTTAGCAACTCTGTCAATGTACATGCAAGTATGAAAGTGAACCATCAAATCCCTTCATTATGTAAAATGATGCTGAACCAATTAAAAAAATTCAGTAGTCTCTTACATTAAAATTCATTTTAATCTCATACTTAAATGAATATTTTGGCCACATATAATTTTTAAAATTATTAATTGGTCTTTTGTAAGATACTGAATTACTTATTCATGTACAGCATGCATGAAAGAGGGTGAGAGTGAAAAGGATCTCCTGAAAGTATTTGAAATACAGCAAATGTTCCTTGGCTTTTGTATATATATATATATATATGTATATATATATATATATATATATACATGAATCATTTTATATATATATATGTATGTATATATATATATATATGAAGCACAGTGAGAGAGAGAGAGAGAGAATCCATTTTTATTGAGTTTTTCATATGGCCTTCATTTCTCTGACACTTAGTTGTGTACGTGGATGCTGGGGTTTGAACCCGTGTACCTGCACATGCCAGGCAAGCGCTGTAACAGCTGAGCCACTGCTCCAGCCCACCCTTGGATTATATTTTAAGAACTCTTTAAGTATGCTATATAATACAAATTTATCCACGCATATATTTTTGGTATGCATTTTTTTATACGCCTAGTGTGCATGTAAAGGAATGCACTAGCAACCAAGAATGCTTTCTATTTCTTCAGGGAAAGAATGGGAATAAAATTGGAGGATCAAGTTTGAGACATAACAGAAGTTCTACATACTTTGACACATTTTAAACTTTATACTGTATGTATTACCTTCTAATGTTGATATATGTGCATGGATGCATATGCATGTATAATTAACCATTGAATAATTCATAAGAAACAATCTTAACAGAAATTCTAATGTGAAATAATACAAAATATAATAGGTAATTTATGGTTTCATGAAAGCCTGGAAAACTAGAGTGAGTGAAGATTTTAAAAAACAAGAACAACCTAAAGTTCTTATTTCATTCTTAGGAAAAGTTATTAATAATCCTTGTCTGCATTTTTATGTTAAAAAATGAAAAATAAACTATAACACTGAAGCAATTACTCTAACAGAGGAAAAATTACTTTATTCTGCTGATTCATTTAAAATGGGTTGTGATACTTATAACAACTTAATGATTATTTCATTTTTCAAAATGATGTTTCTATTTTTTCCCTATTAAATGTTATTTTTCCTGTTAAATTTGACTTTATCTTCTTTGTGATACTGCCAGTTACTGTTTATTATAATGTGTCTGGTATATGTTCAAATCTTTGTTTTTTCAATCTTACAAGACATTGCTGTTTTTTAGTATCTTTACAAACAAATGAATCATTTTATTCCATTTGTCTCTTTCACTTTGAATCTATACTGTGGAGATGTGATTCTTACCTGGGGAACTTTATCAAGTTTCATTTATTAAGATCATTAATATACATGCATTGTGTATTTTCTCTTTCAATTCTTGCTTTCTTTCCATGTTTCTTCCTTTTAATCCTCTATAATTTTGCTATATTGTATGCCTCTCTCTGCCTCTAATGATTCATATACATGATCATCTATTATATTGTACACATGTGAAATAATGCCAAATGAATCCAGGTATGAAATTTTAAATAATATTCATCAGCTGAATGATGGTCTTCCTTTTGGAACTGGAGTATATTATATGAAGCAGAATTTGAATTGTGGGACATTCTGTGGATAAGAACAGTGGCAATCAAAATATGCGGATGATTGCCCATTAGACCAGAAAATAGAGTGCAAGTCAGCAGAATTATTGTCTGTTTCTGGTTCTTTTAAAAAATGACAAATATCTTCTCTGTACTTTTACAAAATAAACTTTTCTAACTCTATTAGGCATATATTAAAGTTGGAAAAACTTCAGAAATTTAAGAAATTGGTTCTTTCTCATTTGACCCTTACTATTATAAAATATCCATATATTTCCATATATAAGAATTCCACTATTTGTCCTTTAAGTAATGTAAATAATTTATGTTTACACTAATATCCTCAATGAAACCAAAATAAATCAGTAATAATAATTTTTATTATAAAAATATAAAAAAGATAAAGAATAAAGTTGATAACAAAAGGAAAAAATCAATTTTTTATTTATTCTATTTTCAGTAAAGCCAATGGGAGAGCTCTATGCTATTCCATAAATCCTTTGGGAAACTTAAACCAGAGAGAGTGACTCTTGCAAACTAACAATGAAATGAGCTGAAAATTAATGCTCTTGGAAGAAAAAATATTGAGAACTGAGGTACAAGATATAGAAATCCTGATTTCAAAGCTAAGTGGCCTAGAATCAACTAACTTTTCTTTTCTTCTGGGACTCCCTGGGGATGGACCCCGATGAAAGTATAACCATTTAGAACATCATTTTTCCAGTTCATCAATGAAGTTTTAGTTCTGCATTCCTATTTCATAGAAACAATTAAGAAATTCAGAAAAATAAACATACACTGTGATATGGTAAGTCATGAAGGACATGAAATAAACAGGGGGAAATCTCTCCCCCAAAATTGCAGTGCTTAGCTGAATGTGAAAATGAGAACATCTGTGCTTTTTAATCACTCAAGTGACAAATGTAACACTACATTGTTATGAAATATTTAAAATCACAAGTGAGATTAAATCCCTGAGAAGGGATAACTGCATTACTTAAACATCATGATACCTAAGACACAAGGAGATTTTGAATGTAAGTATAATCTTGGAGGTACAATATTGACAATGTAGGATGGCAAATAAATTGAGACAAGGTTCCTTACTCTGAAAATTTTCAGGTACCTAATACTTTATTTCTGGGTCTTAGATTGTATCTGTTTATTTCTTTACTGAATGTTTTGGTTTAACCACTTTACAAATTATTTTTTGTTTTCATTTTCACTCCCATATACACATTTGCACATTTGTACCACAATGTGGATTTCATTTGTTTATATATACATTTATATATAACAGAGAAGCCCAATAATCTAGGGCTTGTCATTTTCTCAATTAGTAAAAGAAACAGATACAGTCACTCTAGTACTGGACTGATACCATCCAGTCTTCTTGCAAATTTTACACTGTCATCTTTCATGTATGGCTTTCATTTTCATGTTTGTCACCTGATTACCCCTAAAAGTCTGCTTCACCTCCATTATGTTTCCACAGTCCCAGCAGGAAACTAAAAACTAGAACAATGACAACACAATATCAATTAGTGAAACGTGTTCTGGTAGACTTACCCAATGTCATTTATGAACATAGAATCTCATTGGTCAATATTATTGTGTCATATATCTATTTTTAGCTATGAGTAATGGTGAAAAGTATCTAGACAAGCTAAGCATTTTGTCTACTACACTACATGTAAGTTCTGTAGCAAGAAAAAAAGATTAAGCATTTAATAGGAATCTCAGTGTATATATTAACAGAGGGAATAAATGGAATACCAAGTAGAATGTATTAAACGAAATTATTTTTCTGCCACCAATAATGTCAATATCAATGCCTGATACCCTATTCTTCTTCACTGTGCATAGCATTGCCGAAGATCCTGCTTATAAAATAGGAAGCAATCAAAATCCATCCTGCAAGGGTAGGTAGGCATGTATCTGCCAGTAACTGACTGTCTGCCAGAGTTCCTTGATGGTGGCTGGAAGTGGAAACTATGTTAAATAAGACTGTGTGGAGGCCCTATAGTAAACAGAGGAAAAGAAAATTTTTGTGTTTTTAAGCAAATTTATATAACAATATTGTGGAATCATTTTAAGAAAAGAAATATATGTGAAAAATTGCCACCAGCCTGTCTTTGTCCATTATGATCAAATTAAGCCCCCCAAATGAGAATGTTAAGATTGAGTCAATCATATAAAACCATTCTAAACGTCAGCAGCTATTCCAGATAATTAATGTAGCAGAGCATAGTGCAGGAAAAATTCAGTATAAATGAAGAATTCATTTCAGGAAATTGAATATTTATTTTTTTTCCTTTTGAGATCATTTCACTGAAGGAAATGAAAATATAATAAACTTCCTTATTTAAAAAAAGCTTTGTTAATAAGGTCAAAGAGAAAATAAGTATGAAGTTTTTTGGGGGTGTATGTGAATGTGTGTGTGTGTGTGTGTGTGTGTGTGTGTGTGTGTGTGTTTGTGTGTCCACTGCAATGATAGAACTATATCTTTAACGCTCTTTTCAGACCTATTAGGAACTATAATATATTGATTTTTATAGATAAAGAAACTGAAATTCAGAGGAATTTAATTTCTGCATACATACAAAGCTGATTAATGGGACATTTAGAATATTCACTCAAAATTCCTTAACTTCAAAGCCCTTTTGTAATTTATCACCTATTCTATCCACAAATTTCTCACAGATGTTAGTTTTAAGGGATTTGTTGTTGCAGAATATAATTGCATTCACGTAATTCCCTGCCTTGTTTACCCATTGGGCAGGCACATCCTTTACTTAGATTGCTGATAAAATGTGGCTTTTTAAAAATCCCCAAAGTATTCACAGAGAAGTTTTATCTTTGAACTAAAAATCTGCTGTATATTTGTAGATCTTTTAGCTTAACTCAGCCATGACCTGAACACTTTAGCATTTTTTACACTATCTCTTGGCCTTTGAATTCTCTGTGTTGAATAATCAATTCTTCTCTACTTTTTCCTTAAATAATAGCTATTTCTATCTCTGTGTATTTATCCATCTATCGTATATTTATCTGCATATATCTACACCTAAACCTATATGTGTGTGTGTATTTCTACTGATGTTTAATAAATTTAAGCATGAAACAAATTGCTATAGTCACATTATTAATAGTTACTAGTGAATAAAATATCTAAAATAATTCTGTTACTATTTGGGGCCTAATAATCATACATAAAATCTAAGTGTTTGTCTTTTTAATAACCAAAATCAAAACTCATATAGTTTTGAAAGGTAATTTTTGATCATGGAAGTATTGTTCTTCTTTGTTATTATAAAGGCCTTAAATGTCAGTGACTTACAGCAGTAAATATTGTATTTCTCATCCATATTAGTAGAATGTAGACTATGTGCAGATCAAGAAAATGAAAATGGAATTGGGAAGATAATGCAGATTAGTAATCAGAGGAACTGAAAACAGAAGAATTGTAGAAAAATGAGAGTGACTCTATTCAGAGATACTTGAAAAATGCATCTGACATATTTGGTAGTAGATGAGATTAAGAAGAAGAAACTGAATCTGACCACTGTGATTTGGGTGATGTAAACAATGATAACAGGTGAAGGATAATAGGTGATAATAGATAATAGATAATAGTTTTCATGTCTAGCTGAGAAGATATACAGTGGATAGAAAAAATAATGCAAAATGCAGGAATTTATTTCAATGTCATCTGCATAAAGGTAATCATTAGACATCTGGAGGATTGTAGGTCATAAATAATGCTACAAGGCTCTTAAGTTTAAATTGATAGGCAACAGAAAGATGTGAATGATGGGAACATGAGTTTAAGGGGATAATTGCATAACTGGGCCCACTCTGCTGACCTCCACATGTTTTCTTTTTCAAAAAGGAATTTATCTGCAGCCCTGCTGAACTTAATAGTGTATGTTACATTCCTCAGCAAAAACAGCTGTGCTATCTGAGGGAGAAACACAGGTCCAAAATGCTCATAAGAACAAAGGTTACACTGGAGTGGAGGATTTTTATGACCCTTACAAAGACAAGGTGCTGTAACTCAGGAAATAAGGTTAATTACACCTAAACATAACATCTGCAAGAATAAGTTCCAATCAGGCCTTGTTGGCATGGGCCAAAGAGTATACGGAATTATCCCTTTTAACTCATGTTCTCATCACTCACATCTATCTGTTGCCTATCAATTTAGGCTTAAGTAAGAGTCTTGTATAGTTGTTACACATACTGAGACATTGAAAGTCTGATTTCATTTTGTCAGTCAGAAGTCAAGAAGTGGAAGTGAGTGGAACTCTTGGGAAGCTTTGCTGAGACCCCCCAATAAAACTGGAAGGCAGAAAGAGCATTCTATCCTTCTCTCTGAAGGAGAGTGTCCCTTTTTCCCCTTTCCTACTCCTAATAAATCCTTGCCTGGTAGTTGAGCTTCCTGTCTGAATCTTTCTGGAATGATCCCAAGAGCTAGTGAGAGAAGACTGCTGTGGTTACCTCAGTTCCATGGCAGGATCTTGCTCTGTTATATGATCTTGAGTTGATTGAATGTTTCAGAACTGATTCTGCTTCTGGGGAGAATTTGATAACACAGAGTTAACTTAAGTACTGCTTGTTGGTGATAGTTCTGGGGGAAATAAAAAAATACATAAAACTTTAAGTTCTTTACCATAATATACCAACAGCAATTCTGCTTATATTTAATTTGTTGCCTCCATTTCTTGGCATGTTTTCATTACAAAAAGTGAAGATAGTAAGAGAAAAGGAAAGAGATAGAGAGAGAGAGAAGCAGAAGGAGGAGGAAGAGGAGAAGAGGAAAGGAAGAAGGGGAGGTGAAAGAAGATTGGAAGGAGAGAAGAAATTAAGAAAGGAAGGAAAAATGTATGCACCTGTAGTCATATATTTTGTTATTTTTAGATTTTTATTAATTTTCTATCTTTATTGAGGAACAGCTAAAAAACAAAATTATACATAAATTTAATGTATACAATGCATATTTTGATATTAATTTATTTGTGTACTATACCATCTGATAAAAGTATTCTTCAAGGTGATTTTTTTCTAATTTTTTTATTTTATTAGAAGTATATAGAGATACAATTGAGGGGGAAACATTATCAAACCAACAGTAATCAATGTATATATACTTTGTTATCCAGGGATAATGCCAAAACATGGATGACCACCTTGGGTTTCACCTGTTGCAGTTTCCCCCAGAAGAACTCTTGCATTAAATGGGTATCTCATGGAGGAATGTCATCTGCTTCTGGGATGGTTCCCCCATATTCCCACTCTCCAGTCTCCTATGAGTTCTTCATACACCCTCCCCCTTCCCCATCCCACTCCCTACGCCTCCAGGTATCCTAGGGAGCCATCCCCCTATTACTCTGAGAGTCATACAATTTGAAGTATTGTTAGGTTAGCCGTCTACCCTACAGCTTCCCCATATATTCTAGCATCCACAGATAAGAGAAACCATTTGGCCCTTTAGTTTCTGAGATTGGGATACTTCACTTAGCATAATTCTTTCCATCTCCATCCATTTGATATCAAAAGCTATAATATCGTCTTCTCTAATGGCTGAGTAGTATTCCATTGTATATATGTACCAAAATTTTTGTATCCACTGGTCGAGTGAGGGGCATCTGGATTGGTTCCATAGTCTAGCTATAGTAAATTGAGCTGCTAAAAACATTGATGAAGCCACATCGCTATAATACGCTGATTCTAAGCCTTTTGGGAAAATTCCCAGGAGTGGGATAGCTGGGTCGTAAGGTGGTTCCATCCTTAATTTTTTGAGGATTCTCCATACTGCTTTCCATAGTGGCTGAACCATTTTGCAATCCCACCAGGATTGTAACAGTGTTCCTCTTTTCCCACAGCCCCTCCAGCATCTGTCATTGCTTGTATTCTTCATTTTTGCCACTCTAACAGGAGTGAGGTGGTATCTCATGGAAGTTTTGATTTGCATTTCCCTTATAGCTAATGATGTAGAGCATTTTCTCATATATTTATGGACTTTCTGGACTTCCACTACAGAGAAGTTCCTTTTGAGTTCATTAGCCCATTTCTTGATTGGATTATTTGTGAATTTGGGCTTTAGTTTCTTTAGTTCCCTGTAAATTCTGAAAAATCCGTAGTTATTCGAATAGGTTTGCCTCTGAATGTGATTTGGGGCTTTCCTCCAGCAGTTTTTAGAATATTCTCTTTAATTTCTCTGTTATTCAATTTGTAAATGATATGTCTTGGTGAGTTTCTGCACTGATTAAGTCTATTTGGTGTTCTATAAGCATCTTGGATGTGGTATTCCGGATCTATTGTCAAATGGGGGAAGTTCTTGCTTATGATTTCGCTTAAAAGTTTCCTGAATTCCCTTGTTTGCTGTTCAGAGTTTTCCTCCAGTCCATTGATTCTCAGATTTTTACGCCTCATCTCATCAAATATTACCTGGAAGTACTGATTATGTAAAATAAGCTGTTTATCTTGTTTTTTTCTTTGATTTCTACGTTGTTTAGGCGATCCTCATTGTCTGATACTCGTTCTTCAAGCGCTGAAGTTCTATTTTCAGTGGAGTTTACTCTGGTTTTGTTGTCTTCCAGTGAAGATTTGAATTGGTTAACCACGTTTTTCAATCCTGATAGCTCTGCTACATCTCTTTTCAGAATATCAATATGCTTGTACAACTGATCTTTCATCTCCTGGAATTGATCCTTAATTTCCTGTAGATTTTGTCTCTCATCTCTCGAAATTGCTCCTTGATCTCTTTCCTTATTTCCTCTCTCAACTCTTTGATTGCATTACTAATCATAATGCTGATACAATGTCTTTGGTTTTCATGTAGGGCCCTGGCTATGAGGTCCTTGAGTGGTGAGCTCTGGGTTTGAGGAGAATTATTTCCCCTTTTCCTCATTTTCTGAGTCAGAGAGCTTGTCTTTTATTTCAGCCTTGTTACTCTTGTTGGAGTAATTGGAGCTTCTTATGACTTTGCTTCATTGTGAAGAGGAGCTATTTGGTCAATATAGACCTAAAGATGCCAGACGGTTCTGTGAGAATTTGAGAGGCTATAGGTGCAAATACTAGTCCGTTTCAACTAAAACAGATGAGCTGATGATTAGCACCAATAGTAGCAGCTTTCTTTGAGAGAACTCTCACTGTGTGGTATGATACCAAGCAAGTACCCTTTTTGAAGCGTGTCAATTTCTTCAGGTATTATGTTCTCTCTGAAATTGGGGAGAAGGATTGACTAGGAAGTCAAGGAAGTGAATTGGGGAGGTATAAAATCACACCTTTTATAGAGTATAGGGGAACTAGGGATTAGGGGGGAGTAGGTTATTTTATTAGACTAAGGAAAACATAGAACTGGGGTGCGGGTAGGGTAAAGACTTAGGGTGAGAATGAGAGAAAGATGTTTATATTTAGGGATTACCAGAGTACGTGGAGGAAGAGGTCAGCAGTAGGGTTCAATAAGACCTAAAGAAATAAGAGCCAATCACCAATACACACACACAGATAAGTATTTACATCCACCGACACCAAAATTCAGTATTAATCATAAGGCAAGAAAGGAGCAGAGGAAAAAGAAGTAGAAAAAAAACCCCCAAAACCCACAGTAATGTTAAAAATTTAAAAATATTATATTCCAGCCTGATTCCCGTTTAAAAAAAATTTAAAAAAATAATAATAAAAGAAAAAAATGAAGAAATGAAAAAGAAAAAGAAACCCACAAAACTAGTTGATACAGTTCTGAGATTTTCTGGCCCTTAGGTCAGGAGGTATGTATAATGGGGTGGTGTGTTCAAATCTGACATCAAGCTGGGATTTCTTCAGAGTTGAGCTTGTTTGGGGAGAAGCAGATTGGTTGAGTCTGGTGGCCTGGTTTTTCTTAGAGGATCTCCTCAAAATTTTCTGTTGCAAAGGGGTGTTCAGCTCTCCCTGGGCTGTAATCCTGAGATGATTGCTTTCTGCCAAACCACACTCTAAATATTTCTTAGACCTGGGGCTCAGAAGTTGTAGACAATCGAGTTGATCCTATTGTAGAAGTATGGGTCTCTGACTGATCCAAGGAGAGTGGCTAGCCTGAGATTCGCTTCCTCAGGACCACTCTGCATGTCTTGTGATCTTCAGAAGTCCAAGAGCTGCTCTGTGGGGTTGACTGAAACCCTCAGAAGATGGTGCAGATCGTGCCAGTGAATATGTGATTCTCAGTTGCAAGCACTAGGAGGTGCCCTGCTAGAGAGGTCCAGACCTACGCAGCCTTGGCTATGCAAGGAGCTCAGATGCTAAGGTGAAGCCCAAGCTGCCCCTTATATTCAAAACTTCCTGAGGCAGATTTCAAGCAGAGGCTGAAGCAGAGGATCCCTTATAGAGGTATGAGCCCTTCTGGAGCAGGTTCTACTCACAGACTCCTCCTATTTGGGTGGGAAGTGGGGTGGTCCAAAGGGCAAAAGGTTGCCAACAGAGAGGTTTGTGAGCTGGAGAGGTGAATGGCAGATCCCTATAGCCCCCAGGGAAGATGGCTAGTTGGTGAGGGGTGGCAGTAACTTCTGTTTCTGATTCTGGGGACTGAGACCCCAACGCTGCTGGGTGACCCACCCCACCCTCAGGGAAACGTCACAGTGATGCGCCGCTGCATAAACAGCTACAAGTTCGCTAATGTGAGCAATTAATTCCAAGCGCTTTATGCAAGATTAGGTAAATTGAGAGCAGTCAGATCAGAGAGTTCGCAGCCAGCTGGGTTAGGGTACGTGGTTAGGAAACTCGCTCCCTTGCTCAGTTTCAGTCCTCCGGAGTAGCTCCCCTCCCCTCAGGTGCGGCGCCGAGTGCTGCAGACTCCCCTAAGATCTCCTTTATCTTCGTTAATGGACGGTGTTATTCCTCTGGAGTTAAAGAGTTAGAGGGGATAATATTCCCCCACACTGGGTGCTATGTCCTACCGTGGGAATCCGGGTGCTATCCTGTAGAGTGAGATGAAATCAGGAGCTTCTGGGAGTCAGTGACGGTGGGATAAATGCCTTGAGAACCTCAAGGTGATTTCTTATTCTACTAATGGTCTTTAAATTCCCCAGATAAAATCAAATTTGGCATTCTTTTTTATTTAATTTATTTAGAGATTGTAGTATTATTATAATTGTTTTCACTTAAAAATGAAATTGTTTTAATTTTCAATCCAGAAAATGTCTCTTGCCAATCCTTCTTCATCTTTTCTATTTCTGGGTCAATTCTCACTTGTAAATACAAGGAATATACCATGAGGCAGATAGGAACAGTGGGTAACAGCAAACACTTTGAAGCCAAATCTGTCTGACTTTGCATTCTTAATTTCCAAATTAATATGATCATGAAAAAAAAACTTTTTCTTTTGTATGAAGGGTAAAACTTGCATACATTATTTATGTTTAATGTGTGGTTGCAATTAATAATCCATATATTTGACACAATCTTAGTTACATTATTTGAACAGTATATATGATACTGAAGCTGTTATTATCTTTTTTCTGAATCCCTTCCTTTTGAAAAATGTATTAAAGGCCTTCAGTAATTTTCTATCCACTTATTAAGTTATTTACCATTTGACAAGTAAAGTATACTAAATACTGCCAAATATTGAGTAAAAGGGATGTAGCAGTCAAAGGAAAAAAGTGTGCCTGATCTCAAGAGACACATTCAATCAAAAATAGTGGAATATAATAAAAAATAAAAGAAAATACACAATATATTAGAAAGTGAAAAGTGTTATGAAAATAAATTATCATGGAAAATGAATAGACAATGATGAAAAGAAAACTTTTTTAAAAAAATAGCACAATTTTTAACTCTGTAACAAAACTGAAGAGAAATTAGATATATTTCTCATATACCCTCTGTCCCATATACTCACAGCCTCCTCATTTTCAGCATTCCCCAGGGAGAGTGGTCTGTTTATTAGAAGATTAGTCTTTTGGGGGGCCCAAAAGTCCATAATTTATGTTAGGGATCACTCTTGGTGTTGTATATTCTATGGTTTGGACAAATATATCATGACATGTATTCACCATTTTAATCTCATACAGAATAATTTCTCTATTATAAAAATCCTATGTGCTATGCCTACACATTCTTTACTCCACCATAATCCCTAGTAACCATGTATCTTCTCACCTGCTACATCTTGAATCCTTTCATGCTTTGACAATTATGAATAAAGCTACTATAAATATCCATGTCCAGGATATGGATATATGTGGATATAAATTTTCAAGTACTTTGGCTACATATGAAGGGAGACAATTACTAGATTGTACGGAATGAATATATTTGGTTTTGTTAGAAACTGCCAAACTGTCTTGCAAAACATCTGTCTCATTTAGCATTCCTGTAGTGTTTCAGTGATGCTCCACAATCTTCCAGAATTTGTTTTTGAGAGTGTACTGAATTTTGGTAATGCTGACAGGTGTGTGGTGATTTTTTATTACTGTTTAAATGTGCATAACCCTGAAGACATATGCAACATCTTTTCCTATGTTTATTTGCTATGCATGCATCTTTTGGTTGCTATATCTCTTAAGTTCTTGTTGTGATTTTTATAAGTTTATTTGTTTTCTTATTGTTGGCTTTTTAAAATTCATTTTATATTTTGGATAAGAGTCCTCAGATAGTTATGCCTTTTGCAAATATTTTCTGAGTGACATTGTCTTTCACAGAGAAGAAAATTTTAATTTTAGTTAAATTCAGCTTATCAATTATTTCTTTCAGGAATTATACTTTTGGTATTAACTAAAAAGTTACCAATAAACCCAACATCATATCAAATGTCTCCTAACATATTTTCTACTTTGATAGTTTGCTTTTAAGGAAGATCTGTAATCCAGTGTGAGTTCATTAGCGTGACTAGTGTAAGGTCTACATCTAGTCACTTTCTTTTTCTTTTTTTTTTTTAATTTGTTTGTGGCTCTTCAGTCAATCAAAACCATTGAACTGTTGTTGCTTCCTTCTAAAAAATTATTTGACTATATTTATATGGTTCACTTCTGGAGTCTTTCTTTCCACTAATCTATCTAGCAATTTCATGCATAGAACACTATTGTAACGATTCCAATTTTATAGTAGTCTTGAAGTTTGATAGTGTCAGTTCTCCAATTTTATTCTTCTTTGGTATCTTTTTGGCACATCTGAATCCTGTACCTGTCCTTAAAAACTTTAACATGAATTTTTCGGTATACATGAAGTAACTTTCTGGGAATTTTATTGGGTTTGGATTAAATCTATAGATCAAGTTAGGAAGAACTGAATACTGGCAATATTTAGTTTTCCTTTCCATGAACATGTGATAACTTTCCATTTCTTTAGTGTTTTGTTTACTTTCATCAGGTCTTTGTCACTTTCTAATAGCAAACATCTGCATATTTGACTTGAATTATACTTAAAAATTTGATTTTAGCAAGTGCACATTAATGGTGTTGTCTTTACAACCCACAATCTTTAAAATCTGATCTTTGAAAAAGGGGGTCAAAATATAACATAAAGGAATAGAAGCCTATTCAAAAAATGTTGCTGGAAAACTGAACAAACATTTGCAGGAAGTTGAAATTAGATTCTTATCTGCCAGCATGCACAAAAATCAAATAAAAATGGATCAAGGAACTATGAGTTAAGCCAGCTATCATACAACTACTAGGAGAAAAATTAGGACCAACATTTCAGCATGTGGAAGTTGGTAACATCTTCCTCAACAAGACTCCCAAAGTGAAAAATTAAAATCAAGAATTAATGAGGAGGATGACATTAAATCCAAAAGCTTCTACACAGCCAAGGAATTGGTAAAATTGTCAAGAGACAACCTACAGAATGGGAGATAACCGTGGCCTGTGATTCCTCTGACAGTGGACTAATATCTAAAATTTACAATGATATCAAAACAATACCAAAACACAAACAATTCAATCAATAAATGGGTCAAAGAGCTAAATACGAACTTCTGAACAGAGGAAATTGAGTAAACCAATGAATAATTGAGAAATTATCTTAAATCACTAGTAATCAGAGAAATGCAAATCAAAACTACATTAATATTTTACCTCACTCCAGTTAGATTGGCAAATATGAAGATTATAAACAATAACAGATCCTGGAGGGGTTGCGGGGAGATAGGAACACTATGAAACACTGTTGGTGGAACTGCAGACTGTTACAGCTGCTCTGGAAAGCAGTGTGGAAAATTCTCTCAAAAAATTCAGGATGGATCCACCATATGATCCAGCTATCTCTTTTCTGGATATTTTCCCAGAGGCATTTGAATCAACACATTACAGTGACACAGCAATATCTGTGTTCATAGCAGCTCAATTTACAATAGCTGGATTATGTGAGCAACCTAGATGACCCTCGCTGGATGATTGGATCCAAATCTGTGGTATATATATTTATGATATTCTACTTAGCAATGAGAAATAATGATATTGTGGCCTTTTGAGATAAATGGATGGCAATGAAAGAAATCATGCTGCGTGAAGTAAGCCAAACCCAGAGAATCAAGGGTCAAATGTTTTCACTTATTTTTGGAGGCTGGAACTAAACCCAGACTTGAGTGAAAGGCAGTCAAACTTATGTATTAGTCCCAGCAAAAGCATAGACACACATAATCTGGGCAACCATAGATATGTGGGTTGGGGAGGGGAGAGGAGATAGATAGGGGGTGAGGGCAACAGGGGAGAGAGGGATCTAGGAAGACAAGTAATAATGTAGCATACTCTTTAGCCCCAGTGAGAATCCAAATAATGCTTATGAAATAATTTAATTCTGGCAAATTCACAATGTAAGACTTTATATTGCTTGTAGGGACAAAATATAGAAGAATCAAGAAACTGGTGTGTGGATGATATGGGAGTAATTCTGGTTTAAGAACATATGTGTATCATATTGTTATTTTATATGCATTTATGATTGTATAATAACTCAACTCCTGAATAAAAAAATAAAAAAATGGTGTTGTTTTCAATTTTAAAATTTAAAATTATTGGATTCAATATGCTAATATATTTATGAGACTTTTTTGTATCTATGATAATCACAAATATTTTTCTATAGGCTTCTTTTAAAGTCTTTTTACTGGTTTTATTGTAAGTATAATGCCAGATTGATATACTGAGTTAGGAAGTTGTCCTTCTGCTTCCATCCTCTGAAATGAACTTTAGACAATTGATATAATTTCTTCCTTTTTGGTGGAATCACCAGTGAATTCATCTGAGCTTATTAGTTTCTGTTTAGAGGTTTTTAGTTATCAAATATCTTTCTTTAATGAATACAAATAGACCTGTTAAAATTGTCTATGTCTTGTTTTATCAGTTTTGGTGAATTGTAGTTTCCAAGAAATTGTTCTATTTCATCTAGGTTATCAATTGTGAGCATAGCATTGTTTAATATGCTCCTTTATTATCACCTTCATGTCCATGGGCTCTGTCTTTCATTTCTTATGCTGTCATGCTCTGTACAGTGACATTTTGTCAGCAATAAATTGCATATAGGATAGCGGTACTACAAGATTATTTTTCCCTAGTGATTTTGTAGCAAACTTAGATTGTGTAAGAATACTCCATGATGTTTGCACAAGGATATCATTGACATTGCATTCTCAGAATGTAACCTGTTGTAAAGTAATGCATGACTGTATAGTAACTTATGTTCTCTTCTCTTTTTTCCCCCTTTGTTATATTGGCTGCCTACAGGACTTATTGATTTCATTGTGGAAGAATTCTTTTAGTTATAGTGGCTAAGAAAATCTCACTGGCATGTAAACATTGGAAAAAATAAATAAAAGACTTGTAGTAGCAAAGGAGGGATCCATGTGGTTATCTGAGGCAAATGTGTTTCAGGCAGAGGAAACAACAGGAGAAATTATTTGAACTTCAAGCATGGTGTTTCAACATGGTTGGAATGAAATATGATCTGATGAAACAGCAGGAAAGAAATCAGTGAGGATACAGATAAGTGTCTAGATATGATAAAGCACTATAAACAGGCATGAATATTGAGATATTATTACAAATGATATGGAAGTCCACTGGCTATTTTTATCCATCATATTAAGAATATTAGTTTATACTTTGATGAATATAGGAAGGATGGTAGTACTGGTAGCATTTAACAGGACAGAGGCAGTTGTGCATTGATCCAAATCAGAGATAATGTGTCTTGGACCAGGGTCTTAGAAGTAATGGCTGTGAAATGCTTATGGCATAACCAGTAGGACTTGTTAATTTTCTCTTAAAATGTCTAAGTAAATTCTACTTATGCACACACATGTATGTGGATGTGTATACAGATATCCACACATATATGTATTATGTAAATGTACATTTGTGTGTACACACACATATATAAGTATCCAGTGTGGAGAGGCATAATAACTAACACTTATGGGGTGCTTATGTGCCAGGCAATGTTGTATGTTCTTGAAAGGAATTTACTCAGTTAACTTTCACAATGAGCTTTTAAAGAAACATGTAAATACTGTACAGAAAATAAAATTTCTGTCTATCACGTTATTAAAATTCTCAGAGCTAGTATAGAGCAGAATGTAAACTAAAAAACAACTAATTTGACTCCAGAACCCATACACATGAGCATTATAACATATTGTTTGGTTCCTGAGTACCATTGGGAAGGGAGAAGAATTAGCAGGTATAGATGAGTCTTCTGTTTCTTATGGTAAAGCCCAGGAGGCTTTTAACGTTTTATGATTCAGACATTATGATTATGGAAGTAATCATCAGAGGAACTAAATCCAGAAAGTACTAGAAGTTCTTTCTGGAAAATGATTCTTTAAGATAGTGAAGGGAGAAGCAGTTGCTTCTGATCTTCCATGTTCATCCCAGCGAGTACGCACATCACATGTTTAGGTAGCTTGTCCACATTTTGGGCAAAATTTCAGTTGTTCCATATAGGGCATTTGTTAGGGTTTTAAAACGATATTCTATTTGATTTGCCATTAGTAGAAAGATTTTATAAAAGTTGAAAATGTTAATGAAATCCAAATGTTACAAAGTTGGGATTTTATGAAAAATAATGCTTATCTATAATGTAATTCCAGTGGTTCAGCTGTTTGAGAAACTTTGAAATAGAAAGAATTGTGCTCTTAGACAATTAATACTGTGTCATTGCTGAGTTACGGATATTTATAGGTATTCTTTTGTAGGTGAGCAACATAGAAGGCATTAAATAATAGGGCCAAGAGATGACTCAAGAGTGTCAATTGATAAACACTGAAACTCCCATCATTATTTCTTCATTTTTATTCAAAGGTTTAGAAAACGGGTATTTTCTTAATACAGCAGAATTCAGTGTTAGTGAGCTTTCTGCTAATTTAATAAATACTAGAGAAAATATACTTAAAAGAAAAAAATATTTTGCCTCAGGTTTGAAGGTCCCGCCTACGATTGACTAGCCCTATTGTTTTGGGGTCTGTAGTAAGGCAGCAGACCATGTTGGGAGCACATGGCAGAGCAAAACTTCTCTCCTCATGGTTGTGAACCAGAGGAGTGAGCAGAATAACCCAGGCTCCCCTAACCCCTTCAAAGGCATCACCCCAAGTGAGTTTTAGACTTCTCGCTCACTCCCATTGCTGAAAGGCTCCACCACCTTCTATAGTGTTATACTGGAGACCAATTCTCTACCACATGGACCACCATGTAAACTCTTGAGTGACAAACAAAGCAATAAAATTCCGTTCCAGTATGGGAAATTGGTAATATCAATCATCTTTTGATCACAAAGTCTCATTCCACATTTATTAGAGAATATGGCTAAATGATTTTAATTTTTACTCTAATATAACATAAATGAAAGTCTGAAAGTAAAAAAATTTAAAAACACATGAAGAGAAAAAATGTTATTCTTGCTTTAATTTATATAAAACCTTTTCAAAACAAGGGACACAGAATACTTTTTGTGTTGTTTAAACACCTCCTCACAACCTTATTTTCTGTGCCCCTTGCCTATAATGTACTCTGTTAGAAACTGATTAAGGGAAGACAGATGGTCAAATAACTTTTAAAATAATATTTCCTAATATAGCTCGAATCAGAAATGTTGACCTGAATACTGTCTTCGTTTTTAACTGAGAAGTTAAAAGTTATTTCAGGGATTCTTTTTCTTTTCCATTTAATTATATTTAATTTAGTCTACATAATTCAGCTGATTTCCATCATTATTAAGCATTGTTTTAGGCAATCAGACAAAAAAATAGATTTGATTCTATTATGCAGAAAGTGGAAAAGATGAAAGTTACTGATTCTTTAAATTAAAATATAACTCTATTTAGTAAAGTAGCTAGTTCCAAAATATACTATGACCTTGCTTTTCCTCACATCATTCTCAAATAACTAGCAATCCAAAGTATACCCAAGGGTTATTTCCCTTTTCTCTTTCTCAACACTCACTTTGCTCTTTTATTTTCCCCAATGCTTTGCCATCCTTCCAATGTACAAAGATCCTTTCTTTGGTTTCCCAGGAATTCTTTTGTCACTTGTTTTACAGTATCCTTATTGTGAACTAATCATTTTTTCTGGTGCCCTGTGCTCTTGACCTATTCATTCTATCCTTATCTTAACTGTTATCAATTTAATATGGAAATTTATCTGTTCATATATGCTACTACTATTGCATAGAAATAGTTTTCAAGGGACCATCAGGATACTGAAATAAATGATCGATGGTTAATGAATTCTCTACAAAAATTTAAAAAACTTTTCATTTCTGTTGGACATCAGTTATAGCATGACAAAATAGTTTTTGGGAAAAACATTGAATCATTAAGTACTGCCATAAATCTCCCAGCTCATGATTCTCTCATTTTTGCAGCATTCATAGGACCAAAGAATAGGAACTCTATCAAGTTAAATGTTACAAATAGAAAATTTCAATTTTTATTCTTCATGTTAACTTAGTTTTTAATCATATGTTTCTTAAAATTAAGGTATTTTTACATAAAATATTAAATATTTAGTACATATTTTTACAATTGACAGCATTTACTTCTGAGGTGTTGCATCTTTTTGTGGACAGTTGCTTTTAATTACAACAGAATATGTGTGATACCACAAACAGCATTTTAAATATACTTTAAAAATTTAAATATTTATTATCACCATGAATTGTTGGTATGTCAAGAAATAATGAATGATGCATACACTATTTATTCAATTATGCAAAAACATCTGTCAGGACTAATTTGAAATAGTAATTGTGTTTAAGAACTGAATAACAAACACACAACTGAAAATTTAAGGACATTAAAATGAGTAAAATGCTAAGTTCATAAAAATGATGGAAATTAACATCAAAAAGAGCAGGCTTTTGCTACTGGAATAATTGATTTGATTGTATGTTCACATGAAGTGTAATATGTCATATTCATTAGAACTAACAAAAATGTGAAAAAAAGAGGGAGTTATAGGATACCTGAAAGAAATTTCCCCATGGAATTAGGGATTTGAATGCGTCTATTACAATGCGTAATATAGAATGATGGTGCTTAAATTTAGAAAGATGAAGCAGGAAACTGATGTTTTTATTTAAAAAGAGTGATTTAGGAGCTGGAGCAATGGCTCGGCGGTAACAGTACTTGCCTGGCATGTACAATTACACGGGTTCAAACTCTAGCACCCACATACACAGCTAAGTGTCAGAGCAACGAAAGCCATGTGAAAAACTCAATAAAAATGGATTCTCTCTCTCTCTCTCTCTCTTTCTCATACTGTCCTTCTCTTTAAAAAAAAAGAATGATTTGTAAAATTTTCAAGATTTGATCTTCAGTGAGAAAATTATTTACATGTCTAGAACTAATGAGTAAAACAGACTACTATTAAAATGTATCTCATGCTACTTACTTTCCATTGTTGGTCATGTTTATGGTGGTGGTATTAAAGGCCAATCTATTTCCAATTTTGATAGTTTTGAAATGTTAATATTTATGGAGAATTTGTTTTTAGGTTCATAATGAAGAAATTCCCTAAACCATTAGTCTGAGAAGGCATTTAAATTTTATTTAAAATTCTAAAAAATTATTAATTTGTAAACATGAATAATATAAAATACTAATGCTTAATGGAAACTTATAAAGTATTGAAAGAGGAATGTCTGAAGAATGGATGCATCTATGTTTTTGTATTTCAGTACAACTACAAGAAAAATATCATACAATTATGTAGCAGTGTTCAATGATTTCACTTTTAAGAGACCAGCTTTTCACTTGCTAGCAGAATCCTCAGGATATGGACACAAGAATATGAAAAATGGAAAATAACATATATAAATAAAACATTACCATAGACTTTCCTCATTGCTTTTCCAACATTTCTGCAGTCCAGACTAATGACAAATGGTAATTTCACTGCAGCAATGGAAAGTGAAATTGTTGTTAAAGAATACCGTCTTCTATAGAGTAAAATTTGAGAAGTCAAGAGTCAAAGGAGGGGTTGGGGATTTAGCTCAGTGGCAGAGCGCTTGCCTAGCATGTGCAAGGCCCCGAGTTAGGTCTCAGCCCTGAAAAAAAAAAAAGTCGAAGGAAAAGTTGTAAGAAAACATGATTATATTATTTATTTGTTATAATAAAGATATCACAATTATTTTCCTGTTCAGATGATTTTCAATTCCTTTTTGTAATGCCAGGAAAAATTTCTAGTGACTAAAAAGTCAACAAAAAAATTTCCAGTATTTACCAGATTCTTTGATTCAATAGTAATATGTGCAGATTTGTCTTTGACTAGCCATTAACAATGATGAAGATAGAAGTTAAATAGTAGAAAACATTGATGCTTAAAACAATGCAAGTGATTCTTTTTCATGGTGATGCAAATGAATTTCATCCCATAGAAAATGCAAATCTTTGCATTTAATCTTTCATTTTAACTAGTTTAAAGATCTATTGTCTTATTCGTTCATGAGTTGACTAAAATCTTTGTCAAATTTTCATAATACATTTGAGACTGAGTCATAAATTTATCTCTTCTAAATATTACATATTATGCCTGATGTTAAGTGAACTCATAAATTGAAAAACAGGAAGTCAAGAATTTAAAGGCAAGGAATTGTTCTTAACGTGTACTGGTAAATTATTGTATTGCTTTGGTCTCATTTTGCTCCCTTTCCTCTGTGTTAAAATACTGAATGAGATTTTATTTTTGTTTAATTGAAATAAGCCAGACTTTTAAATTTCAGAATGCAGGCTTGTTCCCCTCTGGAGTGATCAAGTGCACTTTGCAAAGATCTAAAACTATTTATTTAGATGAATATGGAGTTGGAAGAGTTACACAGGGTGGAGGTGCCAGAAACTTGGAGGAAAATGGGCGAAAGAATGACTTCTTTGGGACAAAATCACAGTAGTGCTCTCTCTAGTGTCTCCATTCTTTCTCATCATTCTGCTTTGTTTGTAGCTGCCAGAATAATTAAAGGAGTGTAGAAGTAGATTCTGGTACTATCTTGCCTTTAAGCTTTGCACTCAGGTTGATTAATGCTTTCTTTACACTTGCACTGGGCTGCTCTACATTTCCTTTGTAAGTAATGCTAATTAGTTTGAACAAGCAACCAGTGCTTGCAGAGCTGGTGTTTTAGTTGAAATAACTCCTGGGAAATCATGATAGTCTGGATGCAACTAAACAGAGACAATTAGTATTCAAATGGCATAGTCATTCATTTGTCATTTAAACGAATATTCATTGTGAACCTACCATGTACATTATGGATATCTGAGCAAAAAAGTGTATTCTCACAAAGCCCTGGACATGGAAATCTTCTCTGATATTCAAAACTGGCAAGGAGATTAATGTGAATCTGTTCACTAAGTACATAATCATGGGGAGAGTAGCAGATGTGGTCAGGGAAGTGAAAGGTGTGCATAATATGCAGTGTTGGACAGTATATGAAGCAAACTTTCTCTTTTTTTCTCTTTTATTTAAAAGGATGCCATTAGATGGGATTAAGTAGAAAACAATACATAATCAGACACATTTTTTTTTAAATACAACTCTCATTGTGTTAAGGAAGGATAGCAGAGAGGAAAGTTAGAAGTTAGGATGCTTGTAAATGATAAGGGAGAGTTGACTGTGGCTTAGAACAGAATATTAGCAAAGGAAGGAATTAAGAATGGGTTATGGATTGGATCCAGCATAAGAGAAATAGGAATTAATGTTTCTTTTAATTTTTCTCACCTGGGCTAATAGAGAAATGGAACTGTTAGTTAGTGGATGAGGCAAAAATTGCAAAAGCAGTGTTTTAGATGTTGAATGGAATCAGGAGTTTGGTTTTGAGTATATTGTGGCTCCTATTAGCATCCAAGTGAAAATTTTGAATGAATCCTTGTATATGAGAGTCAGTTAAATTTCACTGTGAGTCAGAAGTATCCAATGAATTTTCTTTTATGGAATTATAATTTACTTAGAATAAAGCGAAGAATTATAGATTCTCTTGAATTTTAACAATTTTAGATATCTCTGTAGCAAGCATTCATAATACAATTTAGTAACTTTCAATTTCTCTAGAAAGTTCCTTAATGCCTTACTAGCAAATTGTTGTCCAAACCCCTCCCTATCGGCTGGTGCAGTGGCTCAGGGTTACAGCGCTTGCCCAGTATGCACGGTGAGTACATGGGTTCCAGCCCTAGCACCCACATACACACCTAAGTGTCAGAGCAGTTAAGGTCATGTGAAATATTCAATAAAAGTTGATTCTTTCTCTCTCTCTCTCTCTCTCTCTCTCCTTCTCTCTCTAAAAAAACAAACAAAAAACCAAAAACCCCTCCCTGTCACTGGGACTTGTTGAATTCTATCCATAGATTGGTTTTGTCTATTTTAAAACTTCATTAAAGTAAAATTGTAGTTTCTGTATTTTTAAACTTTTTATTCATTTGCCCAACATGATGTCTACAATTTTTTTTATTATAAACATTTACAAATCCTGTTTGTTGATGGAGACCTTTCACTCTCACAACTTTTTAAAAAATGTCTCTGATTTTGATGTGAGAATTCTGAACAAATAACAAATCCAATAACTCATTGGCAAAAATAAACATTTACTTTTAATTTATGAGTCAGTTCATTGCTTGGGATTATTCTTGGCTCAGCTAAAGCTTCATGGGGCTTAGGTTTAGGTCATTTCAAATTATTTGGTTTTCTCTTTTGGAAACCAAAGAACACTTATAGCTACCTAAAGTAATCACAACCCTTTACTGTAGTGATGACAGAAGGGCAAAATGACCACCAGGAGAAACTTTGAACTGATACTTTCATGTTTTCCCACATATTCTTGGCTGAGGCATGGTATTGACCAAACTCATAGTAACTGTCATGTGGAAGAAACAGTCCTCCAAAGTGTTGGAGAGAAAGGGAGTAAACACTTGTTCATTAATAATACACTGTCACAGTTAAGCATAGAGAAAATATTGATCATTATTTCAATGAAAGCAAAAGAATAATAGCTCAGAAAATATAAACTTTTAATTTAATTTATGATACAGATAAGCACCAAAACTAATTTTGTGTCATTTAATCTAATATTAGTCCATATAATTAATTTCATTATATTAATAATGTTATTCTTAGGCATTGATGATAAAGAAGCTATTTGAGGAACAAGGCATATAAGACTGCAGA
The DNA here is from genome assembly GCA_004027875.1 of Aplodontia rufa. Lineage (NCBI taxonomy): Eukaryota > Metazoa > Chordata > Mammalia > Rodentia > Aplodontiidae > Aplodontia > Aplodontia rufa. The sequence goes on from PVKS010006480.1 coordinate 29,909, forward strand.
AATCTAAGTAAAAACTGAAAATATGCTTCTCAGTCTCCTGTCTAACATGCTGCTCAAGTTACTAAAAGAGACAGTGTTTATATACCTGAGAAGATACATAAGAATCATCTCTGTGTTGTTTAGGGACACTTGTTTAGTTCACTGCTGAAGAAAGAATGATAAGGAGCTCTCACTGGATACCAGGAGGCTGGTTTTCTAACCATATGAAGGACTCCCTTCAAACATGGAAGTGAGAGCACTGCCTTTGACCTTTTTCCTTTTGGTATCTTTTTCTCATCATCAAAATAATTGAAAGGAACACAGTTACGAGCACTTGAGAGCATGAAGCTATTTCAATTTAAGAAGATGTTATACAGGGCTTTTAAGGCAACCTGGTCTGCTGGAGAGGTTAAGGAAACAATGACCACTACTGAATGACCACCGGAGGTAAATGATAACCACTTCAATTTATGCACTGACAGAACATCAATGCCAATTTCAGAGGAAGACAGACAATGTGCAGAGCTAAAGAAAGATAATGAGCAAACTTGTGGTAAGAAATAAAACAGGAGTGAAAGGATTTGAGCAAATTTCATTTTGAGAACAGTAATTCCTCTAGAGATTAAAGTTTATATTACACAGTAGAAGAAATGTTGAAACACATATCGAAGCCAGATTTTGGAAGGCTTTTATAAGGGTAAACTATTGGATTTAGACTTTCGTAGATGGTAGGTTATTACTCTATTGTAAGAATATTTACATGGTGCACACAGTAGGATTTTAATATGAGTCAACTGGCAGTAACGTTCAGAATTATTTGAGGTAGAATTGGAAATTAATGACATCAGTTGAGGAAATACTGAATAACCTAGTTGTAGTTCACAAAGTCAGAAGCAGTGGAAAACTTTGAGAAACATAAGTTCAAAAACTGGAAAATGATTAAATATCAAAGATGAGGAAGAAAGTAAAATTAAAAGTAAATGATTAATCTATTTGAACCTTCCTTTCTAAAAGAATGCTGATTTTATATGACTCTGTGAGTGACGATATATAGAGACAGATGTAGATATAGTATTTTAATGTGTTTAATACTGTTTAAAGAGAAATTCTGTTCAGTGTACTGAAAGTTGGCTTGCATATGCAGATACAAGTGTGTATGCTGGAGAGGAGATTGTGAACTCTATAACAAGTAATAAGGGAAATGATTGATTATGCAGAGGATATGAGGACTCAACCAGAAAGGAAATATATTGCTTTTTATTCTGTGAAGCTCTCTAAAACACTACAGAACAAAATTTAGCATGGACTATTCTCATCTTGGAAACCATATGTGTCAATTTAGTCTCTAAATTATTGGGCCTAACATAGTGTCTTGATCATCTTTAACATCTTTTTTCCTTTTATGGGCTGGTGTTCTGTGTAGCAATTTCAATGGCATGCATCCCAAGGAGTTCTTTAAAGTAATATAGTGCAAACCTGTCTTATGCTTATCTTTACGTTCATACATGTATGATGGGTACCTCCAGCTATGTGGAGAAATATTTTCATTTTCCATTCTTACACATTTATTTCCTTATTCCTTTATGAAGAAGTAATAATTGGTTGTCATTCATTCAGTTAATGATTCATTGAACACTTTCTGTTTGAGGAGAACTAGGTTAGATGTTGGAGATGTATATGATGAAAAACCATGTAGCACAGAGTTTAGAGTGGAAGAAAAATTGTTGAACAATTACAGAAGATTTTGTAAAAAGTGCTATGATAAAGTTATGCCCAGAGTGCTAGACAGGATTGCACGATAGCGTGGCAAACTGAGATTAGAGGATCGATGTTTGAAAAATGAATAGTAGTTAGATAAGCTAAACCTGAAGGGCCCGAAGAGCACAGGAAATTCTTGATGTAGGAAACAGTCTGCGTAAAGGAGTAAAAGGTGTGTTGAGAATTTCAAGTAGATCAATGTGCCCAAAACGGACAGTCAGTGTGATGCAGTGGCAGAATATAAAGGGCCCTGTGGTACTCTGAACTCTCTTTTAGTCACTTTGCCTGTGTTCCTTCCTCATAAATTCCCTGTCTCTTAGAAGCTTCCATGTCTCTAAGGATTTTCTTCTACAGAAAAACAGAAATAGTGGAAAGCAAAAAAAAAAAAAAAAAGATTAAAGCTGAAAAGGGATTTTACATATGATATATTAACCCCTTTATTTTCCAGATAAATACATGAAGCTGAGCATTCACTTTTTAAGATGAAAATGAGTTCAAATATGAAATTAAGACTCTACTTTAAATTCTGATTTCTTGCTAAAGAACCAGTTGATAGTCTGTTATTCATGCAGATTTACAGCCATCTGTATGCTTTGCCCTATTCGAACTTAAATGCCAGCCAGCTACTGCATGAAAAATTCTCAAACTTTCTCAATCCCAATCCAATTATTTAGTAATAGAATCCTTTTTGGTTTTAAATTCCTTTAGTAGGAAGGGTTGATGAATACTTTTGAGACTTAATAATTCTTGATTATAAGATACATATTTAAACCATACATTATAAGTGGGGAGACCCTGTTTCCTGGTTCTCTCAAGTAAGGCTCAGTTTACTACAGTTTTCCTAAAGGTAATCACTGATAGGTACTTATTTCATTCTTTATGGTAACAAGGTTTGGATGTTAAACTATAAATTCAATTTCTTTCTAGTCAGCTGAGTCTATATTACAATTTCCATTTGGTCATTAAAAATTTCACATAGTTTTATTTTAAGCATAAATTCAATCTTTCTATGATCAAGGCGTATGATCAATAAGACACAGGGCACATATGATATGGGCATGTTTATCTCATTATTAGTGAATAAGGAAATCCTTGAACTTATTGGAACCAGGAACATACACTCAATACACTTATTCTAGAAAAACCTCAAAGAAGTTATGGACATAAATTATGGTTGGGACAATTCTAATGGAAGAATGGAAAAGTTGATATGGTCTGTGAGTTTTCCAATAGGCTTTTAAAGATTTGACTGATTTTCTATGTCTTTTGAGAAGTGTATTTCTTTTCTTACATCTTAAATAAAATATTTCTTCCTGTCATTTCCTATATAATGTAAGAAGGAACTAAGCAGAAAGTTAAGATCCCTGGACAGCAATCTACTGCCAGTGTAATAGCTCCCATGTAACGATTATTTTTTCACCCATGGAACTGCTCTGTGCTTAATGCCTCCCCTCACTGAGAAACCAAATTTAACCTTCTCAGAGCTATGACAAAACTTTTGTGTTTCCCAACCTTGAGTGCCTCACCTAGGAATAAAATCTACTGAACTATTTCAAGTACCATTTCTTCTTTCCAAAAATGTGATGACCCATATTGTAGCAAAAGAAAATGAAATCCTCTCTAATAGATGCCAATCACATATACATTCATATTTGTGTTTAACAAATTAAAAGAAAAGATTAATAAAATAAACAAATGGAAACTTGCATCTTTAATAAATATATTCTTGGCACTGATTTCAGAATTTATCAGCTTGGGATCAATTTTTCAGAACTGAGACACCATAAAACCAGCAATAATTAAATAAATCTGTGAGTAATGTTATGCCTGAGAGATTGTTATATTTAGATTGAGTATTATAGAATATTTTAGAACATGATAAATTGTAGAAACTTGAAAGGGTTAGTACATGATGTAATTGATAATGCATACCTTCTTAAAAGAGTTGCCTTGGTTTAGATATAGTTTGTTCCCCAAACCTCATATTTTGAGGGGTTGGCTCTTGATGTGGCAATTTTGGAAGTTGGTGGAACTTTTCAGAGGTGGAGCCTATCTGTAAATAACTCCTGCCCTAGGATTGCCGTAATATGGTTTTGGTAGGACTTCTGTTATTTCCCAGGAAACCGTTCTTATTGAAGAGCAAGCTCAGTCCTTCCACAGTATCTCTGGTTTCCTATCTTACCATGCAATCTCTCTCTCTTACACATGCTTCCACCATGATAAGGCACTGTCAGAGAGGGCCTCATCAGAGCTGCTGATATATTTGGATTTTCTTTCTTTCTATTTTTTGAAAGAGAGAGAGAGAATTTTATTTATTTTTTTCATCTGGCTTTTGTTTCTCTAACTCATAGTTTTGTATGTGGTGCCAGGCAAGTGCTCCAACCTCTCAGTAACTGCTCCAGTTCTGGATTTTCAAACCCTAAAACTGATCTAAATAAACCTATTTTTTAGGTTACTAACCCTTAGATATTTTGTTATGGTATTTGATAAAGGACTAATATAGCAGTCTGATAGATATTTTATAGATAACAGATACAATACAGTTGTATTCAGGAGAAAAAGAAAACACAAAAAAACACTTCTTTACTAAAAATTTATCTACCCAGTTCTTAAATATTGCCTTCCTTTGAATTCTACTGAAAATGACTTTTTATACACATATGTAAACAAACTTTCCTCAAAGATGTTTGTAAAAGCCAAGAATCATTTTACTAAAAGTTGTTAAAGTCTATCAACATAAATCTTCTTCAAGTAGTGTCTACCTGGTTTATACTTGAAAACACTGAGCCTACCTGATCATTTAATCTTTTAATTTTTTTCTCCAAAGGAAATAAAGCATGAAGTGTTCCCTATGTGTCAGATTATGTGGACTAGCAAGATCATTTGTCAGTGATATTCATCTGTTCAAACTTTGTTCTTGACACTAATTCACCTCATCATCCCAACAAATACACACTGTGTCCACTAATTTGACCAACTGGAATTCCAAATCATGGTTGTCTATAACCCACAAACTGACCATTAATATATGGCCACTGTCACTCCCAGTGACCTGCCAGCACAGTTTCGGAGAATAATATTCAATTGGGTTGGGATTAAGTGTACTAAGCTAACCCCATGGTAAGTAAACAGTCTTTATTTGGTGATTTTATTTTTAAGAGAGAGGGACAGTGAGAGAGGGAAAGAATCAATTTTTATTTAGTTTTTCATGTGGCTTTTTTTGCTCTGACATATCGTTGTGTATGTGGTGCTGGAGTTTGAATCCGTGTCCTCCCGCATGCCAGGCAAGAAGCATAACCGCCAAGCCACTGCTCCAGATCCTAAACAATCTTTAAAGATTCGGACCCCAGTGAACAGGAGTCTGTGTGCTTATTTGCAGACTGGAACTTGCAAAGTGGAGGGTCAGTGGATGAATACCTTTTTGTCTTCTTTTTTATGCATAGACAAGAATGTAACAAGTCAGACTTAGAAGCACCAAGACTTTGTATAAACTGGAGTGACTCTTCTCTTGATGCTATCACTCTTTATGGAATCTCTTTAAAGACCTTCTGAGATAAATAGCAGATCTGGGGACACAAAAGACTTCTGGGGAATCCATACAGAGTATCTGTACCTTATAATTCCCTGTGTCTGTTTGTTTGTCTGACTGTCTTTACATACACAAGCAAACACATACACACACACACTTGTACATTTATCTAATTAAGTATTCTGTGCTCAGAGGAAGGCAAAATTTTGTGCTAGACATTTCTCAGAGACATTGATTTTTTCCACAGTATTTTATAAACTCATAATATAATCACTTCTAAATCTTTTCTAAGTACTTTAATTTCATCAACTTTTTATTCTTTGAACCTTAAATCCATTTTTAACTGACACATTAAAATTGTATACATGTATGGTGCATGCCAGGGTATTTTACTATATGTAAGCAGAGTAGACTGGCAAATGATGCTCCTTCTCTCTCTCTCTCTCTCTATATATATATATATATATATATATATGTGTGTGTGTGTGTGTGTGTGTGTGTATTTCCTCATGCCCTTACTTTTTACCATGAAAATATTGGAGTAAGGAAGTTGTCAATGAAGTAATATGATTTTTAAAGAAAAAATTAAAAATAAATTGGAAAAATAAAGTGATATAAAAAACATAAAATAAGAATTGTAAGATAGCATACTGAAAGTGAACAGAAAGCTAGAACAACAGAAACTGACCCTGTGAACAACAACAAAAAAAGCAAACTAAAAAAATACAAACAAAAATAAAATCATTATCAGACCCTCAGGGGCCCATGGGACTATAACAATATCTAATCTTTGTTTTATTGGATTCTCTGAAGAAGAAAAAAAGTATGTAGAACTAAAAAGTTACCTGAAATAATAACTGAAACTTCTAAAATTGGTAAAACTTATAAACCTACAAAACAAAGAAACTGAGCAAAACCTTGCCATAATACATGCAAAGAAATTCAGTGTAAGAAATATCACACTTGATGTTCTGAAAACTGAACTGGAAAAAGTCCTGAAAGCAGCCCACAGGGAGGTATCTTGCAAATAAAGGGAAATCTATTGAGATGACAGAGATTTTTTTTCAGAAATAAATGAGATTGGAAGAAAATAAGACACTATTTTTCAAACACTGATAGTAAACACTTGTTAACTATGAATTCTATATCTGGCAAAATTTTTGCTTCAATAGTGTTGGTGAAATTCAGACATTTTTGAATGTGGGAAAAAACAAGACAAGTTTTAAATTTTTTAGAATTTCTACCACTAAAGAATGGTTAAAGCATGTTCTTTAAACTAAACTGGAACAACAAAGGAAAGCTAATTGAAACATAAAAAAAAACATGATAAGCCAAAAAATATGAAAATAAGACTTTCTTCATCTATTTGGTCTTCTGAATGATGTCAGAGGATTGAAGCAAATTTTATAAGATTGTCTACTGTGATTCTAAATGTATGTAGAAGAAATATTTAAGACCATCACAATATCAACAATAGTGACCAAATGGATGTTAAGGTAGATAAGGTTTTCATATTTCATTTGAACTGATAAGATAAAGGCAATGGTAGCTTATACGATGCTATGTATATTATGTATATATAATGTAATACTTACAACTACCAATGAAAAAATCTATGCAAAATACTTTCAACAATAAAATAGATAAATCAAAATGGAAATAAAATAAAAGAAATGAGAATAAAATGAGAAGCTTAAATCATTTGCAATATAATATGATACAAATTGTATGTTACCTTTAATTTAAATGGATTTTTTTTTGTTTTTAGAAATGTTGTTTCTGCCTGTATTGATGTCAGTATCATGGTTATGATCTTATACAGTTATCATAGTAGATATTATAATATGATCAGGAGATATTGGGTTAAGACTACTTATGATTTTTCAGTATTTTTTCTTACCGCATATAAATTTACAATAACCTCAAAATAATAAGGTTTTTTAGGTAAATAAGAATTGTCCTAATATTTTACATTGAAATGTCCAAAGCAATGAGGTAGAACAATAATAGTAATACAGAAAAAACATAAATATAAGATCAGTTAATCTTAAAGAATCACCTCATCTTGAAGAATATGGATAAAGATTAAGATAAATATTATGATTTATTTGTGGTTTCATTTATATTTTTACTCTAGTTTTCAAACTCTATACTATTTGGTAAGATTTTTCTACATAAGAAAGAAAGTAACACAATTATTGAAATGCCACACTTTCACTAAAAATATATAAATCTACAGTATTATGCTGCTTTGCTGCTTGCTGTATAATCATTTTCTCACGCTATTCTCTCAACTCTCCTTGAGAATGATATCACAATTATTATGTAGCGACTGAGACATATGGTGCTTAAACTAGTTATCTAGGAATTAATAGCAAATAATGGATAAATTCAAGAATTTTTGTTTTGAGATTTCAAAGTTTTAAGCCATATATTGACGTATATGTTTTACGTATATGTTTTAAGACATATATTGTCTTCCTTCTCCTTCATCTTTGTCTCTTTCTTTTTCTCGCTCTCTTTTGTCTATTTTTTCTTTTTTTAAAGAGAGAGAGAGAATCAATTTTATTTAGTTTTTCGTGTGGCTTTCATTATTCTGACACTACGTTGTATATGTCTGCTGAGCCACTGCTCCAACCCTTTCTCTCTCATCTTTAATTGCAGTCATTTTATTTTTGCCAATTAACTAGATCTTAGATATAAAAGACTTTTAGGTGTTGATAATTCAAAGTTCAGTGACATAATTTTTATCTTTTAAGCAATTATTTTTCATAATTATAAATGGATATTTTGGAAGATCAATGTTATGGTTTTGTTAATGAAGGAATATTTGGAGGTAAAGTATTTACTTTATAGATCTGTAACTTAATTGGTCCATCCTATTCGAATGGACTCACTGGGTAGTTACTATAGGCATGTGGGGAGCATGGTTGAAGGATCAACAGGAGCATGCCCTGGAAGGGTGAATTTTCCCTGTAGCTCCTTTCTGTCCTGTCTCTCTCTCTCTCTCTCTCTCTCTCTGTCTCTTTCTTCTTCCTAACCCCATCAGGAACTGAGTGCTTTTTTCTCCATTAGGCCCTTCCCTCATGATGTACTACCTCACATTGGGCCCAGAACAGTTGCGTCAGCCATCTATGGATTGAAACCTTTGAGATCTTGAGTCCCCAAATAAACTTTCCTCCTCCAGCTGTTTTTTGGTCACAGCAACACAAAAGCTGATTAAAATACATAATTTAACATTTGACACTTGTCCCTAATGAAGTTTTTCTACAGTGCTCCTTTTTCAGAAAAGCACACAGATGTACATCTAGATATGCACGTTACATTATAAATATATATGCATGCTATATATATACACATACACCATATAAACACTATATAAAGACATATATGTTAATGTTGTCTAGTATCCATAGTATATCACATACTGCAATATTAGTAAATATAATAATAAATGCATATACTATACAGCATATATATACACGGACGCATACACACACACACATATAAATATATATATATAGAGTGTGTGTGTATATGCTATACTGTCTTCACATGGCTTCTCTCTTGAAAATAGCTCTAGACTGTCTCAGCTCTATCATTTCATGGTTCTAGGAGGGGAATTAGCTAGAAATCAGGAGTTCAAAATTATTAATATAAGGTCATCATTTTTCCAAATTCAGGACACAATGAAGTCATTTTGGGTTGCCTTCAAATTTCAAAATTTATTGCATAAAATGGAGATAGATAAATTTCTTTCAATCTCTGCATTTTTAACTGTGAAAATATAAATGATGAATTTTACAAATGTTTTTAGGAAAAAATATATAATCTCTCCACATTTCTTCTGTATAGGAGGTTATATAATTTTGCTTACATATTATGTTAGCTACTGCTTGTTTTAAGCATAGTGGTATAATACCAGAATCATTCGTTAATGAAAATATTATGATTCTTTCTCAATGTTTTATTAAATTACCCTATGTTATTAATAACAATAACTTGCAATTTTGGAGGTTTTCTTCTGGTACTTTATTTTAAAATTACAAAATTGTAAATTTCTTGATTTTATGAGCTACCTCAAATTTTCCATCTCAAGATTTGTTGTTGAAATGAAAAGATTTTTTTCTCAAAATGTATATTTTCACTTGTTAATTTTAATTATGAAATTATTTTCATTTATACACTTAGGTACATCAAAAACACAAAAGCAAACAGTAAAACATCTCTTCTTACAAGGCGACATCAGTCAGATCACGTATAGTTGCAAGTATAGAAATATAAGAAATGGACAGAAGTCAGCTCATGGGAAAGTCATCACTGAAACTCAGTGCTTTACTGCTTATCTTGTCCCCAATTCCATAACTCAGCTGACATCAGTAGCATACTGTTCATGAGTTGAATATTAGTGTATTTCTTAAACAGCATTTCAAAATGAGACATGTACATAGAAGGACTCATCTTTATAGTGAAAGAACCTTGTTTTTCTCTAATAAACTGTGGAGCATTTTATATTCAAATTAACAAAAGGAAAGTAGAGGCAGCAAGAGTCTTCATTTGTCCCATTAACATTCTGCTTGCTGGCCAATTACTGACTTAATATGCAAAAATAATCTAAGACTTTGTACACTTCCTCACCTACTGTCTTATTTATATCAGATCTACCTGGTGGCTTGTTAACATTCATACCTTTAGTCCCCAAACAGAGTACTGCATGCTGAAGCAGAAACTGCATAATTCTTACACATTCCACAATGTGAGAATTGCTTCCCTAAACATCTACAGCCCCCTAGGTAGCGAGCATCTTGAGTCACACCTGGAAATGAGTAAATAGCTGGTCCATAAGGCATCAATAGCAGATGTCCTGTACTCTGTACAGATGATGCCCTTTCTAATATGTAAATAATGACTAAGAAGTGTTTTTCTTTTCTATTCTATGCTTTCATTCTATCCTTCCAGGAACAGTGTGTTAGGCAGCATATGGAGAGCTAGATCACCCCTGCTTTCTTATTTATTATCAATAATTTGTTATATCCTTAGAGGTATGACCAACTGTTATATTCATTAGAACAAAGCTAAAAACATACCATAAAATTACTGCTAAAAATCATACATTTCTTTCTTTTGTTCTCCTAAAGGGGGTGTTCAATGAATGATTTATAGGCACTTATATAATCTACTTTGTGAATGTTTATAAAGTTGACTATTTAAAGCATAATTCTTGTGGTCATATATTGTACATCATAGAGTTTAATTAAAAGTGCATCTGCTTCACTATGTAGTAAATGATGCATGCACTCTAGTCCACAGTACATACATATTTCATGTTATAATTATGCATTTCACAATCTACAGTATGCATTTAATTAAATGGGAAAGTTATATAATTTTCAAACTTGGTAAAAACAGATGGAAATAATAAACAATTATTTTAGGGAGGAATTAGGGGACTATGAAACATGGGTTCTTTTATACAATTCATATTTGAAAATTAAGCCTTTCTATGCTTCAGTTGCTTTAATATTTAGCATCATATATTTTCACCCAAAGAATATATGGACAAAGGCAATGATTTTGAGGACCAAATTTTTGTTCATTACACATTCAAATTCATTTTTCTGTGATGAGGCAAATATTTTAAGCTTGTGCAATTTAGCATTGATACTTTATATTTCTTTCATTGGCCTTCTATTTTGAAATTTCTTGGATGTTTCCTTAGAAATCTTGCCATTCCTCTGTCAAAACCTGATCCTGGAATGATCCTGGATTTAGCATAGTGTGGACCAAAATGGACTCCCTATGAGCATATCTTGAAGAACCTGTCCCTATTAACATTTGCCTAGTGGAATACCAATTTTCATTTTTTTTCTTAAATAAACCCAAATTTTATAGGTCAACTTCTAGTCAAATTGTTTCAACTTTGTATGATTTTGTTTCTCCTGTTTCTTTTAAAAAGAAAGGAAGACAATGGAAATAGAACCAAGAAGTGATATACTGCTATAGTTTGGATATGAGTTATCCCCCAATAAGCTCTTGTGACCGACAATACAGGAATGTTCAGAGGTGAAATTATTAGGTTATGAAAGCTGTAACCTTATCGGTGGATAAACCCATCTGATGGAATAGTAATTTAAAAGAATTAGGTACTGGCATGTAAATGCAGGCAGATGGGAAGTGGCTAGAGGAGGTAAGTCACTGGGAGTGTGCTCCAAAGGATTATATCTTGTCCCCCTGGCTCCTCCCTCTCTTTTTCTCTGCAACCTGGCTGTCTTGAACTGGCAGTTTTCTTCCACTTCATCCTTCTACCATGTTTTTTTTTTTTTCCATACTAAGAGCAATGGATTTTCCTGACCATTGACTGAATCTCTGAGACCATGAAACAAAATACAGTATTCTCACTCTAAGTTGTTCTTATTATATATTTTGATCACAGAGATAAAAACTTACTAACATACACATATTGGAGTTAGTAGACAGGGGCAATGAAATAATTGTGATTAGTGTGCTCTTAAGGGAAAATTTCAGGGAAAAATTAAAGAAATATTTCATTAGAGAATGAGTATCTATTTTTAAAAGTTCAATAAAGAAGTTTCCATATGCTAGATACTTAAAAAGAAACTGACTTTAAATATAAATACACAAATAGGTTAAATGTAAATTAATTGGTAAAGATATCATATGGTGATAAAAAAAGAAAAATAAAGCTTAAAAGGCTATATTTGTCTCAAATAAAATAGGTGATAGAGAATATAGTATTACTAGATGTGAAGAGTACATGTATTATTATAAAGAAGCCAACTTGCGAAGATCACAGCAGTTTTAAACATGTTTACATCGAATTATGTGACCTAAAACTGCATAAAGCAAAACCTGCTAAAATCAAATGAAAAATAGATAAATCCATAAATATCATAGATCTCAGAATTCCATATTTTGTAATTCTTTTTAAAAATAGGAAAATAAAAAGATTTGAAGAGCAGTATCAAACAATTTGACATTTATTAATGTCTCTTCAACAATGCAGAATATACATTCATTAAAAATGCAGAGATACTTATAAAGAACATTTTCTACACTATAAATAAAATCCTAATTTTTTTAAAAAATACCATGATCTGGAGAATTATCTTCTATGCCCACAAAGGATTTAGAATTCACACCAAAATAAAAAATATTTATAAGGAACATCTGAAGCTGGAGAGGAGGATCAGTGGTAGCACCCTTGCCCAGCATGCATGAGGACCTGGGTTTGATCCCTAGCACCTCAATTACAACTAAATGTAGGAAAAACAAAACTATATGGGAAAATAAAATTTACTCTCTTTCTCTTTTATAGAAAAGAATATCCACAAATATTTATGTTATATTTGTAAATCAAGGACCAATAAAGAAATTTAATTGAAATTATAAATCAATTTAAATTTTTTTATAGAGAGAAGGGGGACAATGAGAGAGAGAAAGAAGCAATTTTATTTCGTTTTCATGTGGCTTTCATTGCTCCAACATTTCATTTCGTACCTGGTACTGGGTTTTGAGCCCACATCCTTGCACATGCCAGGCAAGTGCCATAAATGCTGAGCCACTGCTCAGCATTGAAATTAGAATTCAATTTAAACTGAATAGCCTTAAAAACACAACATATAACATTTTGAATATGCAAGTACTGCAGTACATATAGGAAAATTTATGGCACTGATTGCTGTGTTAGAAAATGTGGAAGATCTCAAAACAGTTACCTCTATTTCATATTTTAAAATTAGAAAATAGCACATTAGTGTAAAATCCATTGGATAGATAGTACTAAGCAATATAATAGAAAATAAACAAATGATAGAGAAAAATCCATGAAACTGAGACCTGGATCATTCACAAGAGCAATAATGACAGTCCTCCAGACAGACAGATCAGAATAAGTCACATCACAAATTCCAGGAAAGAGAAGGAGAAAATTATCATTGTTACAGATACTACAGATATTTAAACTGACATACAGGAAAAATATGAACAATTTCATAGTAAAAAACTGACAATGTTGTCAAAACTGAACAAAAATTCAGGAAAGAAAATACTGTCAAAATTTTCTCCAGAGAAATATATAACCCAAATGATTCTATATTTATTAAAGAAATGAAAATAAAAAGAAAACTGATTTTAGAGAACTGTCTAAAGAGAGCTCAGTTAAGAAATAATACTTTTCTCATTAAGCATTTCTGGTAAAGTTGTATATACCTATATAGAAAAATAAACTTTAATTCACACATTGTACTTAGGGAAAATATCATATAATGTACCTGAATATCCTTAAGGACCAATGATTTATATCTCAAATATATAAGAAAATGCAAATCTCAATAATAAGGAAAATAATGATACTAAAATATGACAATCCTTCTAAACAGGCACTTTATCAAGGACAATATGATGATGAAAAATAAAACCATAAATTATATCATGTCAAAGAGAAATACAAACTAAAAGCATGAGGAAATAGCATTTTGTATTCATTAGACTGACTCCTTCAATTTGACATAGGCAAAGTTGAATAACACTTTTATTATCAAAGAGTACTTCCATCCCAAATGGCTTTATTGAATATTCTATCATACATTTAAGGAAGCAATAATGCTGATTGTTTACAAAATTCTAGGAAACAGAAGAGGCACATTTGCAAATTTAATCTCTGAGGGAAGTGTGGCCCTAATTAACAAAATGAAGTAAAACTCTAAACCAACATCTTTCATTAACATAAACATTTAAGATCCTCAATAAAATATTAACAAGTGGAATCTAGAAGTAAGTTTAAAAAGAATTACACATTAAACCAAATGAGGTTACTTTCAGACATGCAAGGATAGTTCAGCATTTGAAACTCAAATCATTTGACCACATAAACAGGATAAATATATTCTGTATAATTATCTCAACAAATACAAAAGCAGCATTTGGCAGAATTCAATGTCCATCCATAGAAAAATAAAGATCTTGGTAAAGTAGTAATAGATGCATCTTTCTTAACTTAATAAAGGACAATTGCAAAAAATCTACAGTTATATCATACTTAATGGTAAGAAGATGTTTTCCCCCTAATAAGAGTAATATGAAAAAGGTGTCCTCTCTTACCATTGTTATTCAACATCCTATTAAAATACTGAACACAACATGTGAATAAGTATCCTTACACATTGAAATGGAAGAGCAAAACACTCTGCAGTTGCTGCTGCTATAATTATCTATATTACAGCAATCAAAATAGACTCAGAAAAATACTTCTAATAAGTGAGTTTAGAGATATCACAGGCATGTAGATGAATACACAGTCATTTTCCTATATGGATGCAGTAAAAAATTGAATTTAAAAAAAATAAACAAAAATTTAAAAGGAAATACCACCTTAGTTATTAACTCAAGAGAAATAAAAATATTCCTACGTCCTACAAAGATTTCTGCACAAATGTTCATAACATCTTTATTTGTAGTATTCAAAAGTTTGAAAAAACTTAAATGTTCGCTTGGTGAATAGATAGCTAAATATTGATAAACAAATTGAATAAAATTAATCATTAAAATAAAAATACTATTTATACAAGCAAAACATGAATGATATTCAGAATAATTATACTAAGTTAAATAAGCCAGACAGGGCTGGAATTATATCTCAATGGTAGAATATTTTCATAGGAATATGTAAAATGCTAAGTTTGGGCCCAGCACTACAAAAAAAGTTAAAATAATTATAATTATTTCAGACTAAATATTGACTCTGCATAATGCAACTGATACAAAATTCTGGTGAATAATCTATAGTAACATGAAGCAAATAAATGTTTAACTAAAGGTAGGGTGGGGCTTGGAGGTAAGTGAGATGAATGTAAGAAAGAGTGGTCAAAACCACGAATTAGTTATATAGTTATATTTAGGAGATAGTACCTGAGTTCATTATCTTGATGTGCTCATGGCTTCATGAGTTTATGCATATAAAACTTGAATACCATTGATATAAAGTTTAATGTATATGATTTCAACTGCTTTGTACATGTTAAAACAAGAACTAAGTAAAATATTCAAATGTCAGTAGCCAGCAGAAAATGTGTTTGTGTTCAATGGAATTTAACCAGTAGAGAATCAAACATTGATGATGGATTGTAAAGTTGCAGGAGAAAAATGATGAAGGTAAAAACTGAGTTCAAATCACAAATGGAAGATTTTTCATCAAAGTTAAAAAAAATCCATTGCCAAAGAAGTAGTAATGAAGGCAGATAAATAAATGAACTAAAATTTATGGTTCAAAAATGAGTACAATCCCTTGTGTAATGAAATCAAATCTTGTGAAAATTGACATCATTCAACAGGAAAGTTAAACTCAATAAAACATACCTTATAATTTTCATGGGTAACAGGAAAGAAAATTGCAGCACATTGATTATAATTTTAATGGTATTTATATATTGCAAAATGGGAGAAACTAGAATACAAAAGAATTCATGACAGAAGATTATATATATATATATAAAGCTGCCAGTGTGTACAGAAGAAAGGCTATATCCCTTTAATTGTTGAAACTGAAGCCATTGTTTTTGCTAATTTAGAGTTTCATTTTCTTTTCTTATATTATTGGGTGGAAACAGATGGACAGAAATGAATATGCTGACTCATGAATTAGAGCACA
Organism: Aplodontia rufa; assembly: GCA_004027875.1. NCBI lineage: Eukaryota > Metazoa > Chordata > Mammalia > Rodentia > Aplodontiidae > Aplodontia > Aplodontia rufa. The sequence goes on from PVKS010006480.1 coordinate 45,841, forward strand.
TCAAACTTTATTTTTATCATTATTTTTGCCAAATATGACTTGCTTGTCATTACTCTATTGCCAATTCTGCTGTGAGCACATAGACTGAAATAAGATGGACAAGTGTTATAAAATTTTTCTATGAATAGTTAAGGCTACACATTTTAAATCTGCCCACTGTAACTGAAGTCAGTGTTCATAACAAATGTGGTATGTAGCATAACAGCAAGATCATAACATTAGTGATTTTCCAAAGGTTATAACTACTATATAAAGAAATTACTGTACCTTCTCACCCAAAATTAATTTTTGAAAATAATAGTAGAAAATTAGGAAATAGAGCCAGAAAGAATACAAGCTTTGCACACTGCTAATTATCTGGATATATCCATTCTTCTTTCTTAGTAATGGTCTTTTGGATGCCTATGTGACTATGCAGCTAAATGCTATATCCATTGTTTTTTCTTATGGCTAGGTGTGGTCACCTGAATGATTTTTGGCTAATCTGATAAATCTAATAAAATCAATTCCAATTAATAAAATATTTATATATTTTCTGCTTCAGTTCTTAACCCTTTTCTACTGGTAAAATATGATAGAGATTGAACTAGCACATTGATCTAAACAAAGGTAAAGATATAAAGAGGAGTCCCAGTGGTCCTATCATGCTTACCATTCCACAGTTACCTAAACTTTTTGAGCTACTGAATTTTGTGTTCTTCTTTAGAGAAATTTGTCAAAGTCCTCTGAGATAGTTCCATAATACAAGGTAATCATAATGACTCCTATTAAGATTTTACAATTAGCCTGGTGTTTTCTTAAACCATTTATAACCTTAAAATAAACAAGACTAGGAGAAGGTAAGAGGAATTCATTATTCAAATACCTACTAAGTTGTAGATGTGCAATGGAATTTGAACTTGGATCTCAGAAATCCTAGAGTTCTTGTTTCTTCCTGTATATCTTAGAAAGTTTTCAAGTGAAGAAAAATGAACCTCAGCAAGCTAGTGAGCACATTGTCTGGAAGATGTAAACACAAAGATAATGTCTTGGCTTACCCATTTTTGCATTTCTGGAATTTCTAAGGCAAAAAACAAGAAGTATTTGTTGGAAAATTTAAAAAAATATTTAAGCAACTTTTAGGTTTTTTTTTTTATTTTTTAAAGAGAGAGAGGGACAGTGAGAGAGACAGAGAAAGAGAGAAACAACTTTATCTAGTTTTTCACATGGCTTTCGTTGCTCCAACACTCAGTTGTGTACGTGGTGCTGGGGTTTGAACCTGGGCCCTTGCACCTGCCAGGCAAGCGCCGAAACCACTGAGCCACCACTCCAGCCCCAACTTTAAGTTATTTAAAAGAAACTATTTTTTCTGTCATTTTAAACAACAATAGCTGAGTTACTTTACAGGACCTTTTCATGACAATATTAAAAGCCAATTCAAAGAGATTTATCATAGCATAAATAAAATTTGTGGAAAATTTCAGATTAAAAGAGCAGAATCAGTATAGATGTTTGTCCTTATAGGTCATGTTGTTATCGTTGCTTATTTAGTAAAGAAACCTTATTGATAATTTATAACCACTAATAACTACTGAGTCAATCAAAAAATACCATTATAAAGTACCTCACAAGCATTTACTTTTCAGGGAACGTCTAAGGGCAGAGTGGATTACTAAGTATGTGGGAATCTCTTTGAACACAGGCATTTAGATAATCATGTGCAGAGATCCCAGGAGCCAGGACACAACTGCAGCACTTCCAGCCGGCTCTCCAACAAACAGTGTGACTTGTCAGGAGTGAGATCAATGTGGCCCACCCTGAGTTACCCAGGCAGTATTGTGTGGAGCTTCTAAGGGTCCACACCCCTTGGAGGAGCAGATGAGAAATTTTCGTTTGTCAGGTCATTACTTGTGACCAAGTGATGAATTCCTAATTGCTGCTAAGACTCAGGCGAGTGCTTCAACAGCTGCTTCTATGTGCAGAGCACACTTCATAAAAGGACGGATCCAGTGTTGCAAAATGGGCCAATTCCCAGAATGCCTGTAAAACTCAGATAAGCCCAACTTTTTCCTTTATGTGCAAAAGACACTAAATGGAGCAGAATTAAGGTTGCTTTATTCTTAAACATTTGTTTCCTTTTATTTTGTTGCTTTTCTCATAGAGTATGTGGGATCAAAGGAGCTGTTAACTGAAACAAATAATGACTGTGGAAGAGAAAATTTCAGAATAAGTTATTGAAACTAGGATTAATTATTTTGCTAAAATTTTGCTTTCAGAAAAAAAGAATGCTATAATTGTCCACTATTGCATTTGCCTTAGAGTAATACAATGTACTTCTCAGTTAGATGTCTTTCCTGTAATTTACTTCTTCCACTTTCCATCTAAAAATGTTTTGTTCCCACATGAGCCTGGTACTATCTGATGTTGGAAATTGCATCTGTCAGATACATTGAATGATGAAATTATAAATATCTAGACATAATGAAAGTTACGGGTGGTCCAATTACATTGCAGATTACATTTTTATTCAAACGCTTATGTTCAAGCATTGCATAGCACTAAGCTTTAGATTATTACAGCAGAAATCCCAATGTATTCCTTCTCCACACAAATGTATATCCACATCCTATCTCCTCCTGGAAGAGTATGCCAGTCAGCCAAAATGAGGCTACAGTGCACCCACAAGAGCAAAGTTGAGGATGGAAACTGTCTCTTTGCATGAAATGCTTAAATATCTAAATTTTTTTGCTCTTTGCCTGCATATGCACTACCAAAGATGATACTTTGCCAAATATTTTCAAAATTTGTATGTATTTAAATACATATTTATATAAAATAAAAATTAAAAATAGAGATCCTAGAGGCTGAAGCTTAACCATACATCCAAAGTTCATGTGGATATCTACAAATCACAGCAACTCTATAAAGCCACTTCTTATGTGGTTAGTAAGGCAAACATTTTCTCTCTTGCTAGACCTACACTTTTGTTAAAGGCCATGACTTAATCAAATACATAGCAGAATGTACTACTTGACTTTGAGATTATCTGTTTTGTGTATTCTATGCACTTCAACCTGGAGCAGTGCCTGACATGTATTAAACATTGAGCAAACACCTATTGATGACTCCCAACTGTGAGTTCTGTGAATGTAGTGTGTAGATTCATCTGCATTGTCCGAAAAGACTTCTCTACAGAAATAATATTAAAATTTTGTTCTAAAAATTATTAAATGAGGTGAATAATGTTGAGAAACTATTCAAGCAGAACATCTTGGAAAAGTTCCTAAGATATTAACATGATGCTATGTTCAAATAAATGGAAGAATTCTAATAAAGAGACAAAAGAGAAGAGCAGTGTAAGAAGATAGGTGAAGAATACATAAGACTAAAGGGCTTTTAGACATGATAAAGATGTTATCTTAAAGGCAATGAAAAAATCATTGGTATATTTTAGGCAAGATAATATATTCCCTTCATTTATTTACTTGATTTTAATTCTCAAAACCATTTCAACATTAAGAGAATTAATATTAACTCACAGATACCACCTTTCATACATAATTTTATCACCCAAGGGAATAACCTTTTTCTTGTCTGAGTTTTATTTTGCAAAATAATTTTTAAAAGTTTAAACGATCATCAATCTTCTATTTAAAGCCTATTCCTCAGTAATTGTGTAAGTGCTTTCTTGCAGATGCTTAATTAAAGCTTTGGCCAGCTAGGTATCTTCCCGATGAGCAGGATAGATATAAAGGTTGAAGATGTGTCCATCCTGGAGACAGTGGCTGCCATTGTGCTAAGATCATAAATTATTTAAGTTTCAGATCCTTCAAAGAACAGCTGCTGGGCACACCTGTAGTTCCACCTACTGGGCAGGTGGAGGTGGGGGAATCACATGAGCCCATGAGCTGAAGATCAGCTAAGCCAATATAGTGTAACCCTGTAACTCAAATAAATATATAAATAAAAATGTGAAAAGAAGAGCCTAAGACACAATAGAAGGGGTTTGGCAGGAAGAAAGAAAGAAATATATCTCCTGCTCTTTATTTTTTTTCCCAAAGAGACATTCCAAGAAGTAGAGAAAGAGAACAAATTGAAGAGGAAAATATTGTTCAGAGGATTATTGCTGAGCTGGTTGCTATGGAAGACAGCTGTGACTCAGTTTTACTTGGAGCCCTGTGTGAATGTAAATAACTTAGTGTAACTTAGAGTTGTCTCTGAAGTTCATAGGAATATGGGCCAAATTTCTACCCATTTCCTCCCTTATTAATTGATCACTGATTCTGAGAGGACATTAACTTCCCCCATGTCCAGGTTCTGGAAACACACCAAGGAGATTTTTCTTCTGTAGGTGACATCCCTGGAGAGGGACAGGGGAAGCAAAAATAAACAAACAAGAAGCTTCAGTTGGTTCCTGAAGGCTGGCAGCATGAGGAATTAAGAAGGTGTTATAACATGCCTATGCACACATATTAATATACCACAGTGAAGTTCACCATCATGTACCTCCACAAAAAAACTAATTAAAAAACAAACAAAATCAACTATAGGTAAATTGTAGAAAGATCAGTATAGGGGGCTGGATCAGTGGCTTAGCTGTTACGTCCCTTGCCTTGCGTGCACAAGTACACAGGTTCAGACCCCAGCACCACGTACACAACGAAGTGTCTGAGCAACAAAAGTCCATGAAAAACTAAATAAAAATTGATTCTGTCTCTCTCTCTCTCTCTCTCTCTTGCTCTATCTCTGTCCCTCTCTCTTAAAAAAAAAACTCTTCAAAGAAAGATCAGTAGAGTAGACTGAAGGGACCAGAGGGTGGTGAGAGGGGAGGGGAAAGGAAAGTACTAGAAAATTGAATTAAAATAAGTTATATTACATGCTTTTATAATTATGTCATAATGGATTCTACTGTCATGTATAAACTGCAATGAACCAACAAAATAAAAATAAAGAAAAAAATGAAAGAGAACATAGATATATTTAACCTAAGTTAAATATTATACAATGTAAACAAATATCTAAACTTCACATGGTACCCTGTAAATACTTTTGTCTTAATGCATCAGATAAAATAAATTTAAAAATTTTTAGAAAATTATAGAGAGGATTGCTAGGGACTTTTAGTATCATTCTCTTGGAAGGAGAAGTCATTAAAGGGTTCTCTTGTGATAAGTGATTTTTATATCTGCATTTTAGATCAAGTAGTCTGATTGCAATGTGGAATTTGATATAAAAATGGGGTGGTCACTAGGGACTTGATGTTATGGTTTGAATATGAGGTATCCCCCAATAAATTCATTTAATAGACAATGGAGGAATGTCCAGAGACATCTGTGGGTGCCCCACTGTTCTCTTCTCAAAAGAATATTTATTTTTATATTCTCTAACCTGAGCTGAGTCAGGCCATCCTTCCTTCTTGTTTCTAGGTAAAGTATTTAGCAGCATCTCTGTTGTCTTTAGTAACCACACATTTCTTAACTCCAGTTTTATTCACAGTTTTCTGCCCAAACTGCAAGTTTTTCAGATCTTTCTGCTTTGCTTTCTGCTCCTGATTGTCACAATAAATTTAGCTAAAGACCATTAGCAATACCCAAGACACTGCCTGAACACTATTCTGCGTATGTTACTTCTGCCAGCTTAAGTTCATCACCTTTAAATTCAACCTCACAGAAAGTCCCAGGACATGGGAAAAATGACTGTCTTCTTAAACAGAATGTAACAAAAATAGCCTCAAGTCCCATATCTAATAGAGTCCTCCTTCTTTGCAACTTCATGAGCCCAGTCTTTATTGCCCAAGTTTTATAGGCATACTTGTCTTCTGAACTCCCACCAGAATTGTTCATTAAGCTCAAATTACAACAATCTAAAACTTTTCCAGCTTGCATCTCTAAACATCCTCCCGTAAATTCCAAAAAATTCCAAAAGCTTCTGAACCACATGATCAGGTTAGTCAGAGCAACAACCTCATTTCTTGGTAGTAAAGGTATATTTGGGGGCTCAGTTTCAGAGGGCTCAATCCATATATGGCTGCCTCTTGCTCTGGGCCTAAGATGAGAAAGAACATCACAGATGAAGTGTGGTGGAGAAAAACAGTTCAGGACACGGAACCAGGAAGCAGGCAGAAAGAGAGAGAGGAGAGTGAGTGCTCCCCTCATCACAGACAAAATAGAAACCCCAAAGGCACACTTCTGATGATCCCCCTCTTCCAGCCACACTCTACCTGCTTACAGTTACCACAGTTAACACCCAGTTAATGCCTATCATGGGATTAATACACTGTTTAGGTAAATATTATCATTACCCCATCATTTCTCTTCTAAACTTCTTTCCATTGTCCACACATGTTTTGGGGGAGTCTTCATATCTAAACCATCATAACAGATTAATAATTTGAATGGATCACTGAGTGACAAGTGCAGGTAGGTGGGGTATGGCTAGAGGAAGTAAGTCATTGGGGTGTATGCTGTTGGGGACTATATGTCTTGTTCCTGGATCCTTTATTTCTCTCTTTGCTTCCTGGCTGCCATGGAGGGAGCAACATTCCTCTGCCACACCCTTCCTCCATGATGTTCTGACTCATCTCAGGCTTAGAGCAATGGAGTCATCCAAACATTGGACTGAACCTCTCAAAACATATCTCCCAAATAAGCGTTTCCTCCTTTGAATTGTACTGGTCAGGTTTTTGGAAAACAATCACAGAAAAAAAGCTGACTAACACATTGCATATTAGTTGAGTGCATCTCTATTTTCTATAGAAAAAATTATACTCCTTAATATGGGAGAAAGTGTTCTGTATATTCTCCTCACTTACAGAGGTTAAAATATTTCAAATATGTTATAAATGTGAGATAAGATGACTGAATGAACCAGAAGAGGTAGAATAATGACATCTGGAAATGAATTAATTGCTATTTTGGAAATAAATTAGTTGTATTTGAGAACTGAATATAGTATAACAAAGAAAAAATAGCTAAAATGATTCCTGGGGGACAAGAGTGGCTGCTCAGCTATTATGGCACTTGTCTGGCATGCATGAGAATGTGGGTTTGAACCCCACATGACATACACAATGAAGTGTCAGAGGAATAAAGACCACATGAATAAATAAATAAAATTGATTCTTGCTCTGTCTTTCTCACTGTCCCTCTCTCTCTTTAAAAAGAAAAACAAAAAATGATTCCCAGGTCTGGGACATAATTAGGTATAAGTTAGACACTTTAACTAATGTTAAGGATACAGAAAACAACACACTATGCTTTTGTTATGATTTTATAAGAGTAAAATAGGTAAGGGGGATATGTCATTATTAGGTGTTTACAGTGTGATGAGTGTGATGAGGCTAGGATATTAAATTAATGATACAAACATGGAATATATTGACAATTAAGAAAGAAAGAACTATCAAAAAATTTTCTGGTCATGTTAGAAAAACTCAGGAGTCAAACAGAGAGATATCAAACAACAAAAATTGAAAAGTTTTAGTATTAATAATAAAGCTACAAAATGGGTTAAATATGCCAAGTATAGTTAAATCTCAGACATCATAATATGCCAAAAAATCTATATTGTCATTATTGAAGGCCATAAGGGAGCAACTCATTCATTTGAAAAAAATTTAATGGAAAATGATAAAGCACTTAATCCTGCTGTTTCTATACAAATTATACCACAGGGCAACAAATAGTAGACAAAAATTAGATGTTTTAATAATAGAAATACTCAAGTAAACAAATGAAAAATGAATGAGAAAACTAAAGATTATCATTTTGTAACTTCAATAAACTAATAGAGTAAGGCAAAATATCTTGCCTGGGAATTGAAATTTTGTTTACACCATAGTAGGCACAAGCACATTGGTCATAAATTTTAAAATGAATGTCAATATATTATTCTCTCTCTCACAGAAATCCTTGACAATCATCTTTATTAAATTTCAAAGGGTCCTTCTTTTCAACTGAAGATTGCAAAATAGTCTTGGTTTTTAAAAGTGTAATTCCTATAATAAAACGCAATTGAAAAAGAGTAATATAAAGACAAAGAAGCTTAACTGAGTTAAATAAACATTTGCTTGTAGTACATATGGATATGTATGAGAAACGAAATAGCTGGGACACACACTTACATACACAATGAAATCCATCCTGTGAACTGCATTCAAATTTATATTTACTTTGTGTCTATCAAATAAAATCCATCCTAATGAGAATTGCTTCCTAAGACCAAATTTCTAGAAATAATAAACACTTCTTTTTTGATATTTTTCACTATTGGTCTAAGAAAGAGAATGCTTTTAGGAAAAGCTAAGATTATCTAGTGATATGTGTCAAACAACTTTTACAGCCAATTGCCAAGGAAACTGAGCAATTGGGTGGCATATTTATAATAGCAGAGCACCCAATGGTCACTCATAAATTTGAACAGGTTACTGTGTAACTGACATTTCATATGGTTAATCAATAACCACTACATTCTCACAATGCAAAAGGGTGTTAGGTAGTATACAACAAATATGCTATTTAGCTGCTTGACATTTTACATACATAATCAGAGTATTAATGTGACATTTTAAAAACAGAAATAGTTATCATAAGATGTAAATTATTAAATGAAGAAATTCAGAGTAGTACTTTATAAAATGTAGAAAAATGGCTAGAAAAATCACATGGATTTTTCTCCAATAACCATACCTGTGATGAGGAAGAAGGTGCTTCTAAATCAGGGTAAAATCATGATCTGCTTAGGGACAGCCCAATTATAAAACTCCATTATTTCTTTTCTTCATCCTAATATATGATTTCAATTACTCTTTTGTAGCTAACAATGAATAAACATAAGAATAGAATCATAGAATGTCAATAATCACCTAGTGTGATCCCTGAGAAAGATTTATTATTTTGTTAGTGTGACTTGAGTTTACCAACAATAGTTTGGAAATAAAAATTAAGCCAGATTGCTCATCAACTTGATATCATCCGGATTGGGCTATTCAAAACTTTCTTTCACAGCAGAAAAGAATCATAGATTTCTAATTTGTTGTGTCTAAGAATGAATTATAGATCTTCATCTTCAGCTGGAAAATATCCATAAGAGAACTATAAACTTTCAATTTAAGAGGATATATTTCTTTCCCCCCTTGTATTAATAGTTGCCATGACATCATAATGCTGGGAATCATTGTATTTACACTTTTTCTGTAAAAAGATCGCATACAGTAAGACTATTACACTGAAATATGACAATTAAAACTGACACAATAAGAAGATCCCTAATATGTAACTAATTTGTTATATGTTGGAGAAATTTCTTTGTGATATGTAATATTAGTGTAAACTAATGTAAGCACACAGATAAATGGGTGTACCTAATAATTAATAATTATAATTATAACTCAGGAGTAGTATTTTCCTACAGATATAATCAATGTATGCTTACCTGAGAAATTATCTGAACTCCCATGTGTTCATTTGACACTTTAATTCATGATATTATTTTATAGATTTGTACATGCATATTGATATTTATGGTATCAAATGTGGGTCTGGTCCATTCTTGCTACTTGTAATGTTCTGTAATTTGAAAAATGTTTGTTTTTTCATGCATGTAATGAACTATATGCCACATATTACAATTTTAAATGATATTGTGCATACTCGAGAGGGAATAACAATTTTGAATTAAACAAATCAACATAAGATAATCTACTTGTGTAGGAAACCAGAACTTATTGAAATTGTCATTAATATTTACGCTGTTGTCATCAAATTCTAATGACATGTTAACATCAATGTCTGAGTATCCTAGAATTTCTTGAAACCACATTTCCAAGAAATATTTTGTTTTCATTGAAAAAGCCTTCTGATTTCTGCTCAAATGTTTTATTTGAAAATGTTTTCTCATTTTGGTTCCAGATGTTCACAGAGCAAACACAGAACTTAGTTTTAAATGACAGCATACAGATGTAAGCATAAACGGACTTTCATTCATTAAGTTGCTCTGACAAGATCCTCCAATGACTGAAAAGCAAAATACTCTATCCATGGCTCTTATTGCTCAAAGTGTCTTCTTATTGTGGAAAGTTTGACTTTAAATTTCCTCTTGTTACCCAATAAATTTTATGATTTTTATACTTAAGAGGTTATTTTGGAATCTACTATGTAATATTGATCAATAATCTATTTAAGAAAAATACTATTTAGGTTTAAAAAGGCAGTTTGCAGAATAGGGATAAAATCCTTAAAATATACAATTTTTAAAAAAATGAAAGTACATGATGAAATGTTTATGATGATATGACCAACATATTAAAATAAACTTGTAAAATATTTAGGTATGATTCTATATTTAGATATTTCATATACTGTGTAATATAATTGACAATATGCTTCTATTTCAATAATTACTTTTCCTGTGAAGATAATGAATTTGTATATTCTTCATAGCAATCAAGTAACTATCTAGTGCTTTCTTTTTGTAATATCCTTACTTTTCAATCGACATTTCATAAGAGATGTCTATAAGTCTTTTGGGCTCTCAGAATGCCTGATGGATACTTTCCCAGAATGCAAAGGAATAACATTTGTAGTGCTAAAATACTCTGTCCTATTTCCAGAAAAGCAAATGGATAAAAAAACAAATGAACCGAAAGTATTCGGTTTCAAAGTTCAAGCATTTACCTTAACAGTAATACCATTTCTCAAAATAATTTCAGAACTCCTTTTAGTACCTCTCTTCAAAACATAGCTACTAGACTCAGGGACCATACTGTTACTTCTCTATTCATTATTCTCTCACCCAGTTTTTCCTAATAGGTTCCAAATGTTTTTGGAAACCTTAAACTTTATATTGATTTGTAAAACATAATTAATTATAAGAAAGTTGTTCTCTCAGTGATCACAGTTCTGGGAGGAAGCATGTGCATCAGGACACATGGGTGGAATCAACCTCCTCTAATTCCCAAGGTAGCTGATATCCTAAGTTTTTCCTGAGCACCCTGCAACATGGAGGATTGTGCAGTTTAAGGCCAGGGACAAGCATAGGTATGTGCTCGAAAGACTTCTCATTGAAAGTTTTCCATACTACTCTAACAGTGTAAGAAGAAATATGCAGGGGCTAGAGCGGTGGCTCAGCGGTACCATGCTTGCCTGGAATATGTGAGAACCCAGATTTAAACCCCAGAACCACATACAAAACTGTCAGAGCAACAAAAACCAGATTAAAATCTAAAGTTGATTCTCTCTTTCTCTCTCTCACTCGCCCTCTCTTTATCTTAAAAGCATATGCATTACACATAGATATTAAAAATAAAAAAATGTAAATCTGTATCATAGGCAAATCTTAGTCTCTATAACAGAATAAACATTAAGCATTCTTTCAGTACTCCTACATTCTTTCTTTTTCTTTTTTTATATAGAGGGACAGGAGGGACAGTGACACAGAGAGAGAGAATCAATTTTTATTTAGTTTTTCATGTGGCTTTCATTGCTCTGATGCTTCCTTGTGTATATTGCTGGGGCTTGAACCCACGTAATCACATATGCCAGGTAAGTGCTGTAACCACTGAGCCACCACTATACCACATAAGCTTAAATTTTTTCTCACCATAAGGTAGTGGTATCATTATATAGTACAGGCATTTATCTCAATATGAATAAAGCATATCATGACACAGAAATGTTTTTCTAATTTTTAAATTACCCTCAACTGTTGGACATGCTCTAAAGTTGAGATTTGTAATATTTTGTTAACTAGAAAAGAGGAGTATTTTAGAATAGATTGACTTCTGTTTAGTGTGTCTTCTAAATGACAGTGATAAGTAGCACATTTCCCTTGTGTTCTTCCCTTCAGTGGGAGGATCATTTACATTTCAGGTTTAGCTGAAGATGTGGACTGAATATAAACAATGATTTGTCCTGTTTCATAGGGCAGGGAAGTTAGCTTAACAGGCAACTTTTGGCTTTTTTTTCTTCCTCCTCCCATTCTTGTCGTCTCTGTCTTCCTACTTATTTTCTTCTTTTTCTCTTAAAGCTTTAAGATAAAGCAAATCTGTAACCTCTGATATCCACTCCTGGTAGATATATAAAAATAAGTACAAATAAGCTATAACCTTAATCAATAATTATTTCTTTGAGTTGAAATCATGTATAACTGTAGAATAAAATCAACCTTAAGCTGGGGAAATGGGAGTTTTTATCTACAGTGAATATGAATATGAATGAATCTAGCTCTCTCTCTCTCCATCACAGTCCCTCTCTCTTTAAAAAGAGAGAGAGAGAGACAGCAAAAGACAGATCAATTTTATTTAGTTTTCTATGTGGCCTTCATTGCTCCAAGACATCTTTGTGTATGTGGTGCTGGGGTTTTAACCGTATTAGTGCATGCAGGCAACAGGCAACCACTGTAACCACTGAGTCACAGCTCCAGCCCCTGTAGCTCTCTTTTTACAATGGGAATTAACACAATTATTTTTAATACCCTAAAGACAAGATTGTATTTTACTTTATATTATCTTAATATAATTTACTTATTATCTTATGTAGAGAGATATAGCTCTTTTGACAAATGATTGATGAATTTATAGATATAGATCTATATTTGTATGTTGACATCACTAAATGTACAAATTTAAGGCAACTAATTTAAATGGCATGTTAACAGGTACTTTTTTTAAATTTTTTTATTTTTGAGCAACCTTACAAGATTTTAACAAAACAATATAAAATGTGTATAAGATGTGTATATATTCTGGCCATTGCAACTATCCCCAGGAGTGCCCCCCCAATTACCCTCCCTTATCCCTCCCTTCCCCTTCCCATTATAACTCTAAAAATAGTATTAGATTGTAAAGCATTACAATTAACAGGTACTTTTAAGTATGATGGAACTTCTTATTTTCAATTTAAATGGTACATATTGGGAAGATAACCTCAATTTTCTGAGTATGTGTAAGTGTGCCATTTAATTTTCTCTTTATGGGATTTGATGGCTAAAAAAATTATTTGCACCAAGAAGAACTTTCACACACATTTTCATCTTCCCAAGTTTGGTCTTCTGATAATCCCTTGAAATGCCTTAAAAGCTGTGAACAGATTAATCTTTTGCTTAAAATTTATGAAACAAAACTAAGAACTTTTATTCTATAATCATGAAAAATATAGTAGAAATAATCGGGTTTCTGAGCAAAACTTTGGGTATTCAACACTACACATTTTTGTGAAAGTTGCATGCCACAATTTCACATGCAAGGTAATATAGTTCTGTATAAAACTCTGAAAATCTGAATATTTTTCTCTTAGACGTATCTCTCTCCAAGATGCCTGTTTTATTATTTCTTTGTATGCATATGCTAACTTAGTAGGTGATAGTAAGAATGTACTTTTCTAATTGTTTAATTTATTCTTATAAAGATTTTCTTCTGTCCAGCTAGGACAAAGAAATGCTAGTTCCCAATTGCCATACAATTTTAACGAACAATTGTGAATAGTATCATATCTTAAATACATCAATTCCAAGAAAGACCTTCATAATTACTCCTGCTATAGGTGTGTTTTGCATCATGCATTCTTTAAAAAATATATAGAGTTTCCTCCTCCTCATATCTATGCTTACGTGATCCACGATCACAGCTGCATCGTTTACAAGTATGTTTGACCATCTACTTGGGGTGTGTCTTTGGAGGCGTTGGTATTAGTGATATTGAAAAGAAAGTTATTGATAGAAAAAAAGGAAGTGAAGGAGGGAAGAGAAGAGGAGGAAAGAACAAAAAGAGGAAGGAAGTAAGGAAGAAAAGAAAGAAAAAAGGCAACCCAGCATGTCTCCTCTTGGAGGAAATGATCATTTTACTCTTTATCGCTAAACAAGTGGAAAAATGTTCCCCTTTTCTATCAGACTGTCGTTTCTCTTCAGTAGTGCGATGCTCTTCCATAGTGAGTCAGTTTAAGTAATAATTAGTAGAACTAACTTGAAGACTAAAATACTCTCATCTGGTAAATACTAAGTGCACAGCAAGTCCATGTGGACACAGTAGAAGTCCGTTCAGGGATTAGTTTATCTCCTTGCCAATGGAACATTCCTCCTTTGTGCACCTTGCGCCTGTATTTACAAGAATCCTCAAATTGGTATTGTTTTAACTCACGGTGAGTCTGCTTTACCCTAAATTGTTTCCTGGGTCTAGCAAGCTAGGGCTTTTTGTTTGTATTCAGCTTAAGACATCCTCCCTTAAAATTATGCATGGATACAGGATTGTTTATTTTTTATTTATAACACTTCTAAAGCAAAAAAAAAAAAAAAAAGACACTGACCACATAACCTTATAATTCTAACTTTCCTAAAAAATACAAAATGATAAACCCCTAGGCTTTGTGAGCTTAGCCTGAGAAAATAAAATATATGTCTCAATTCTGTGGCCCTAAGATGACTTTCATTGCTTTCATTAGAAATATCTAAGATAATTCACTTGTCTAAGGGCTAGAGCCTTAGTAAAACATATTTCACAACTAATTCCATTGCTATCTTACAAGAGATAAATGGAAACAAAAGTCTGGCCAAGGAAAATAATTTAAATATTTCTCTAATTATCATTAGACTTAAATGCCTGTAAATCACTTTATGTTTCTCATTTATACTCAAATACTTTCCTACGAAAAGAACTATCATTTATCTAAAATTATAAGTGAATTTAGCTCTCCATGTTTCAAAACACTAAAATGGGACTAAAACCCTTACCACCATTAATTCTAATAAAAATTCTCAGTGTGAGACCAAATTATCAAGATGCTTATTTTTTTTTCCACATGTTGGTTAAAATCCAGTTTCCTTGAGGTAATACTCTGACTTCCAATTATAAACAGATGCTCATAACAGTACAAGCCTCACTAACCAAACAATTTGCAATATTTTAGTTAGAAGGGTTAAAGAGTCAGACTGACAGGCAAATGGCTTGGAGCACATAGCTTTACCAACATTTATAGTTTGCATATATAACTGGCCTCCTATTATGCAAAATCTACACCACTACAATTGACACATCAGAGACTTCTTTTCACTCTGTTGGTCTACATTATAAATTATAAGTGAAACAAATACACAAAATCCAAATCCCATAAATCATTAATTTTTAGCTACATGAACAATGGAAAGTTGAAAAACTTGGTTGTTTTTAGAATTTTGATGCAGGACAATATTGTAGAAGAATTTATCATCGAAGAAGAACCAGGATTTCTTTTTATTGGAGGGGAGGTGAAATTCAGTAATTATCATTCAAATTAGGAATCATTTATAAAAGCTTGAATATAATGATTGCAGATACCACATTCATAATTCAGGTTGCAAATAGTTTATTATTCAATTAGTAAACATTCTACACAGCATTGCATTCAAAATGAGAAATTATCCTGTGAGGACTGTTATGCAAGGATCTTAGTATAGTCAGTATTCAATTATTTACCTTAGATTATAGTCATACTTTATTTTTCAAAAGATAACAATTGATAGAATATGTTTCACATTATGAAAATTCTGCTGATTATCTAACTTATGCAGAGTACTTGTCAACCTACCACTTTATAAGAATATAATTAAATCATTACCTTCATTTTTTGCTTCATAAAGAGTTGTCTCTCATTTTGAATTTATGTAATCTGTAATAGAGAACCCTACATGGAATGGTTTATGCTGTCAGAATTTGGAGATGTGTCTTTAAGTCAAGAAAATTTCATAGGCTTTACTCAGTAATGTACTTGCCTTGAATGTGTGTACTTAAATGTGAGCATTTATTCAGTATCAACTCACCCATGTGGTAGACAGAATAGCAATCCTCGAAGATGAAGATGTCCATACTCTAATCCCAGAAACCTGTAACGGTTACCTCATATAGCAAAAGGGACTTTGCAGAAGTAATTAGGTAGAGAACCTTGAGTTGAGACGGCAACCCTGAACTGCTATTAAGGACTCAATGTCATCACAAGGGTCCTTACAAAGTGAAGCAAGGGAGTCAGTCAGAGAAGCTTCAAGAACAGAGGCAGAGCTTGGAGTGGTGCTGAAAGGGACTTAGGAGACCAAGCATAGAGAAAGCCTTTGTCAACTGCTGATTAAGGAAGAAATGGCTCTTTCATGTTGTCTCAAGAAGGAGCACAGCTCTGCTGAAACCTATTTTTTAGCTCATATTACCCATCACTAGAAGCATACTGCAAAAAATGTGTGTTATTAAAGCCACTTAATTTGTGTTTTTTTGTTATAATGTCAACATATAATGAATATACTTAGTTGACACGTGTAATTTGCTGTTCTCCCCATTTTTGAATTAAACATCATTCTTAATAATTTAAGAGTATACTTTTATATCAGCCATTAAAACATACAGTTGGGTCAAAGATGAAGTAACCTTGCACTTGACTCTTGGAGTTGCTTCTACCTTCTAAGATTACTTATGGAAACCACCTTCTGCAGTTACCATAGGCTTGCGTTTCCTTAGCTACTGCACCTTTATACTCTTGTCTGTCAGTTCAGTTAATTATAGCAATTTATAAAATAATATCAGCTCTGGCAAATAACTGTAATAACAATCCATTTTTTTTTCACTTTATGTCATCATTTACCTTTAGGCCTTGTCATTGTGAATGGAAAATAGCTCAGTTTAAGAATGAAAAAACATGGGATTTCTTCTCCCATTCCTCGGCAGCTCTATTAAAGAGCTTCCTTTTAAATTTTTCCTTTACTTTTAATTTTTTATTTGATGTAATTTTAGGTTCAAATGCAGCTGTAAGAAATCATGAAGAGTAACTGGATATACTCATCATTCAACTGTAATAACTTGACAGGGAACTAACATTGGCCAAGTCCTTCAATCTTACTAAAATGTTACCAACTTTATGTTTGTTTGTGTGTGTGTGCACGCGCACGCACATGCGCTCATTCACACATGTGTGTTTGTTCTATAAAGGTTTATTATATTTGTGAATTTGCATGACTACCATTACAAAATGTTGTTTTTGTATTCAGTATGCAAAACTTGTATTGCAAGGATAGGTCTTGTGACATTTTTATAGTCATTTTTACCTTTTGTCCATAAACTCCAATTATCTATAATATCCTAAAATTTGCTTTCTGTTTTCCAAGCCATTTGCCATGTTAAGAGTGTTATGTAGGGAATGGAGTGCTGGCTCAGCAGTTACAGCACTTTCCTGGCATGTGTGAGGACACAGGTTCTTACCTCAGCACCATGTATACAATGAAGTATCAGAGCAATGAAAGCCACATGAAAAACTAAATTACATTGATTCTCTCTTTTTCTCTCTCTCACTGCCCCTATCTCTTAAAAGACAAAAAAAAAAAAAGAATGTTATACAAATGTAAGGATAACAGCATAAGGCTGAATTTGTATTATGCCAATTTGCCAATTAGTTTATAATATCTAGAATGTATTTGCACATACCTTGGAAATCCTATATAGACAATCCTATCATCTGCACATAAAATTTCGTCTTTCCCCTTACAGTTATATGTATTTTATTTTTCTTTCTTTAATTGTCTTGGTTAGAATTTCCATTATTGTGTGGAAAAAGAAGATTGAGTGTAAACATCCTCGTTCATGAATTAGTGACAAAGCATTCTGTCTTTCACCATTATGATGTCGGGTGTATGGTTTTTGTAGGTGCTATTAAGAAAGTTCCCATTGCTTTCTAACTTATTGAGATTTTTTTTAATATTGAATATGTATTGATTTTTTTCAAATACTTTTCTGCACAATTTTATAAGAATGTAATATTTTCCCTTCTTACCTTGTTGAAGTGTTAGAATACATTGGTTGATTTCTGAATGTTAAAGCTTCCAGGCATATCTAGAAGAAATCTCAAATACTCTTGATGTATGATCCTTTTGTTCTTTGTGGATTTTAACAGTTATATTTTGTTGATGATTTTGTATCTCATTTCATGAGCTGTACTAATTCATATTTTTCTCTTTTTTAACTGCCTTTGTTTTTTAAATAAGGACAATACCAGTATCAAAAAATAATTCAAAAAATAACTCCCTCTTTTGAGTTCTTTGGAAAAGTTTGGATAAAATTGGTTTGAATTCTTCTTTCAATGTTTTGAATAATTAATCATTAAAACAATTTGAACTTTAAAAATTATTTTAGGTGTTTTTAATTACAAATTAAATAACTTCATTGATTATAAAATAATTCAGTTTGTCTATTTCAGTTAGTTGTAGTAGCTTGTGGTTTTTCAGTCATCCACCCATTTCTTTAAAGTTGTAAGTTTATGAACACAAAGTTGTATACATATTATGCTTTTAATACCATTTATAGACTTTGAAATCTATGATGCTATCTCATTTTATAATGGTGATCTGTGTCTTCTTTTCATTTTTTTAGCTTTTCTTTATCAGTTTTATAAACATTACCGTTTTAAATATCAGCATTTTACTGCATTATTTTTTCTATTGTTTCAGTCATTTCAAAAATGTAATATAAGTAAAACAGCAGGTAATGGGATTTATCTCTTCTCATGTATCTATTACTGCCTTCCCTCTATTTGCTTGGGCTTATTTTTTTATCTAGTTGTTTTGAGGTGGAAACTAGGTTATTGAATTGAGACTCTTCCAGAGGAAATGCTTAGTGCTATATGTTTTTCTCTCCGCATTGCTGTTGTGAGAGCTCATTTACCTTGCAGTTCAATTTCTTTATCCTTTATTTTCAGGTTTTCTCTTCAAGTTATGGATTATTTAAAAGTATGCTAATTTCCAGGTGTTTGCAGAATTTTTACAGTGTCTTTGTTATTGATTTCTAGTTCCATTAAATTATTATTTTTTTAAAAGTGAGAGAGGGAGTGAGAAAGAGAAAATTGATTTTTTTAAGAAAGGGAGAGGGAGAGAGTGATAGAGAGAAAGAATCAATTTTATCCCCCCTTTCTTCTGGCCCTTGTTTTTTTTGACACTCAGTTGTGCATGTGGTGCTGGGGCTCGAACCTGAGTCCCTGCCCAGGGCTCCAACCTCTGAGTCACCATTTTTGGCCAGTTCCATTCAATTATGATATGAGAATATGACTTTTGTGATTTCAATTACTTTAAATTTCCTGAGGTTTTTTTTTATGGTCCAGATTGTTCACAATTTCCGTGCATATTCCACGAGGGCTTGAAAAGCACATGCTTTCTGCTGTCAGTTGATTGGGTGGAATAAGCTCTATTTATCCATATGTTGACTGATTATTTGATTCAACCATTTCTTTTTCAGCCACAGTCTCACTATGCACTTAATATTGATTTCTTTTTTTATAAAATGGAAAGAATTATTTCTTACTTCACAGGATTTTTGTGAGGATCATATGAAAAAGCATATTTAAAAGTGTACCAACCATGCAGATGTCCATCTCTGCAATGAATGTTATGAAATCAAGACCTTTGCCTTTGGATGCTTGAAGTTCCATGTCATTAAGAAAAATTGTCACAGTTGCAATTTGAGATAGGATTATGAAAATAAATGACACGTTCAGCTTCATGTCACTCATAATATAAAAACATATTTGTGTTCCACATAACTCTCATCTTTCGTAAGTTTTATATACAAGCAAAAGAAGACAGATAGGACTATACTATACATTAAATGTGCTGCAGAGATAATGATTTAACAAACACTTTATAATTACATTTTGTAAAACATTAAAAATGTAGCAACTCTTCGAAATATACCTATTAAGGAAGGTCATTTCTACATTTATTTAATATATGATCTTTTAATTTCCCTTTTCCTTCTTTTCTACCCTTCTAACAATTATATTTTTTACTCTTTCTTTTCTAAGAGAGAAGGACAGTGAGAGAGAGAGAAAGAGAGAGACAGAATCAATTTTGATTGAGTTTTTCACGTGACTTTTGTTGCTCTGACACTTAGTTGTGTACGTGGTGCTGGGGTTTGAACCCGTGTACTTGTGCATGCCAGGCAAGCGCCGTAACCACCGAGCCACCACTCCAGCCCATATTTTTTACTCTTTCTATGAATTTTCCGTTTTGAAATAAAATTGTAATATATAGGTGCAGAATATTGTGTAGCATCCTCAAATTGATCCACTATAACCAAAGACAGGATTTCCTCAAACTGTACCTGGGGAAAGACTGATACTCAATTTTTTTTTTTTTTGATGAATTGACTACAGTCATGCATATTATTGCCTATAATTAGCTACTAATAGTATATGTAACTCATCACCAAAGGTTTAAAACACATGAATTTCTCTGTAAACTATTTGATAATACATCAAATGCTATTTAAATTTTCCTGTATTTTTCTAGTATGGACAGCTAATAAGCAATTTACAAATAGTCTTTGAATAAAGCTAGTATCAGAAAAACCATTGATTTAGTACTTCCACACCCATTGGCCAAAGCATCAGCCAACGAGGTGATATAAAAATGTGTATTTGTTAAATATAAAAACATTCCCAAATAGTGTGTTGTTAAGAATTTCAGTGTTCACCTGTGCATAACCACTGATATCTAGAAGGATTTGTAGTATTTTTCTAAGCATCTGACCTGTATCACATTTGGTAAATTACTAGGCACTTTGGATTACAATTATTTTGCTACAAAGAACGGATTTGGGGAGCCTAAAGACCATGGCAGCATGGATTTAAATAATATACGGTAGATATAAAATACTTTTTCCTGGTAATGGCAAGAATATATATCATAGAAACTGATAAATAGGGACTAATTCAGGTGTGAAGATTTGGAGAATCTGAATCTCTAAGTTATATGTTTATCGTCTTAGATAAGTAATAAAAATGGATCTAGTCAAATAATTCCCACTGAAAAGACTAGTGGAAATTAGCTTTTGAATATCCACACAGGCCAGGGGTCTCGACAGATTAGAGGAGCTTGGCTATCAATGACTGCTTAGATGTTTCTTTTGGTTTTGTTTTTCCAGTTCTAAGTAAAGAACCACGGTTCCATGAACACTAGGTAAGTGGTCTACCACTGAAGTGACTGCTTTAATAGTACTCAACTGAGAAGTGTATTTCACAGAAGTGTAGAACCTGTGAAAGTCAAAATTAACACACTGAAAAAGAGATTAAATCTATCCCTGCTCCTTGAGACTCCCAGGTTTTCTAATGCTTCACCAATGAAATTGTTAAAACACATTGTAAATTTATTTTTTTAAATAGTGCTATTATTTTGTTTTCTAATTTTCTGGTGATACAAAATTACTTGGGTCTGGGAATGTGGCTTAGTGGTAGAAAGTTTAACTAGCATGAGCAAGACCCTGGGTTTAATCCGCAGTACTGAAAAAAAAGAAAAAAATTGAAAACAAAAAAGTACTAAGTCATAAGGGTAGCTACACAGTAGCTCTATGGTTGTCATATTGCAAAGAACTATATAGGTAAAGAGAAACTACTCTGACGATTTGGTGAATACAAATACCCAATGTGATTTCTAGCAATAAACTCAGACTAAATCCAGAAATACAAACAAATTTGACTCATCACTCAACTATTCACTAACAACTTTTAGCACAGATGTTACCAAGACAGAACCTAGAGGCTAGCAGTCATAGCGCTGTTTATCTCCCAGTTGGGGGCATGATCCTGTGCAGGTAACAAATGTCTAAATCCTCAGCAATCACAAACAGCAAAAATCCTTAAATTTTTAAGACATTAGGTAATATTTAAGAAAAATGTATTGCTATATATATAGATATTGCAATATATATGTACTTGTAAAACTTATTTTACTCTTTTTATTATCATTTTTATATCTTTTAGTATATAATCTTAAAGCCACAAAATAAAATGAAGGCAAAATATGCAAAATTATAAAAACTTCAGTTTTCTACTCCAAATTAGGATTTTTTCACGTATTTCTACATCAATTTATTCCTAACTTCATTAGGAGCTTTTAAAAACTTATATGTATAAAATTTTCTTAGTTGTTTTTGTATCTTTCATCTTTTATATCTTCTTCATTATTTTTCTTCTCTAGTTGATGCATTTGATCAGCAGTTTTCATGTACTGTCTAGTGAACTCTCATTATGTGTAAAGGCACTTCCTTGATTATGTTACCCACTTTACATAATGTACTAAAGATGTTTTGGATTTATCTGTCTCTATTATCTATCAAATTTTAAAAGTTCCTGACTCTGCAAACATGACATTGGTTAATTCTCTATGCAAATCCTAAACTTAAATAGGTATTATAATTTAAAATTACCTAAAATGTATTTAAAATGTAGTTCTAAAGACATTATCAATGGAACTGTAAAACTCAAGATTAGGAAAGCTTTTAAAAGTTTGGGTGGAGAGCAGAAAGCACTTTTCCAATCTCAGTATCTTTAGTAAACATCAGTAAAGACAAAGAAAGAAAGAAAATAAGAGAATGTTCAAGTGTCCTAGGAAGTTTTTAACAGAATATGAGTAATAGAAAAGAACATTTACTTAAACTTACCTGGCGTTTTTAGCTGTACGCATGAGTAGAGATTAATTTTAAGAGGATTTTGAAAATTAGTACTAATTCCAGAACACTTAATTATACCTGCATGATACAGGTTTCATAACAGGTATATGACACAGCCTTACTTTCGTCATTTGGATAGTACAACTGATCAAAGAGAACTCCAAAATACTTGCTCTGAATCCAACTGATGTGTGATGTTTTCAAAAACAACTCCACAATGTTCACTGTAATCATATTCAATTTAAAAGTTTATCCATTTCATTTCTTTAGAATACATTTTATGTTCCACTCAGTTCACATTTAAATCTTCCATGTCTTGACAACACATTTCTGAATCATTTGACAGATGCCTGAAAAGTACACACACGGTATGGACACTTTGAAGTGAACTGAGTTAAGATTCTTAGCATTCTCCAGGAACACATAGAATTGGTTGAAGATGGTTGTGACACGCTATACATACAGGAATGGAATAAAGTGGTATGCAAAATAGTTTAAAAAGGAAATAATAATAAGTTTGTGGTCATCAATGAAGCTGAAGCATCTTTTCAGAGTTAGATTTCAATAACTTTACTCAATACTTAGGTCAAGTTGAATCTTCATTTTGTGAAACTGTGAGAGAGTGTTCAACATTTTGTTTCAGAAAATAAATGCCAATAGAATTCCCCAGTCAAATAACAAACATGAGTTGCCCTTGAACAGAAGGGGTTGTAACCATATGTAAAGGGCCCCACACCTCTTCCACTCCTTAAGTTTTGAAGGATTAGCTCTTCTCTCTGCTCTTCCATCTCGTGTTTCCTTCCTAAAGAAAAGGGTTTGGAAAAGGGATGAAACATGCGATCAATCTCTTATGATTTCTTTCTTGTGAGGTATCTCGTCTTCACTATGCCAGTTCTACACTCCACTGAAATGTCATCTTATAAGTAAAGGATCTGTGTCAACTAAATGCCAGTCTTTGTTTCGATTCATCTCAGACCAGGAGAAAGAGGTTAATTCAGGGGAAAAATTCCAGGGTAAGTGTCCACATGATTATGTTATTTTAATCTTTATCTCTATGACTGTTACTTCCCATTTGGTTTCAGATTTGCAAGATGAAGATAAATGAGTTAATAATTAGCCCATCAGCTCTTAGCAAAACTGCAATTTTAACAGTTAGACATTCCCTCTTACAATAGCACATAACCATTCTCTATGCCACGTCTTTGGCTGTGCCACCATTAGGTAGGACAGAGAAGCCAGCTTTATCCCAGGACCCACTGGCTTCATGGCCATTTTAAATGACTTTGAGCCACTAAGATAATTCATTCTCTACTGCTTGGTTCTCATAACAGTTGAGTGATAATTATGTGAAGTGCATGTCTTCCTGGAGGTCAACTGCAATCAAAATAACATTCTAAAACAATATAAAGTGTACAAGGAATCAGTAAATACAAGTTATTTATGCTTTAGTATGTATGTCATTAAGAAGAGATGAATGTAATCTAATTTTTCCTTAGTTTTTGTTTTTGAAGTAGTAGAATTGATCACTTATTTTTATAGATAGAAAACATCACAATATTTGTACTTTTTTTCTTGGTTCTATCTTGTGGTTTTTTTAACATAGTTTTCACAATTTGGTCGTTTGGCTTTGTTAGAGTGACAACTTGTCTGTTGAAGCATTTTCATCGTTGGTTTGAGCAATGAGCTTTCAGCCTCTCCTCTTCCATTCTCCCACAAAAGCCTTCCCTTTAGTTATCTTTTAAAGCATAGAGCTAATTATGTCATTCCAGGTTCTAAAATGATCAGAGCTTCTTATAACCTATGGGATAATGATCAAACTCATCATTTTCTTCATTATCTAGCCCATCAATGCCGGTGGAACCTATTCTGCCCTGTTTTACAACTTCTACTTTTAATTTGGAGCTGGTGTAGTCATTGAACATTTCCCTTAGGCCCCACTATAATACTGTTTGGTCCACATGGAATATTCACTCCTTCCGAACTGATTGGAGAATACCTAATCGTGATACCACTCAGCACTCCTTTTTTTTTTTTTTTAATGAAGCATTTCCTGGACTTTCCCAAGTGAGCATTAATAACCCAATACCCTGACTTCTACTACTCCTTATCGTTGATTCTATGCCATTTTTAAATTGAGTGCACAAATACGTTCCCTCACGTGAATAAGTGAACCATTAACTTTTTGAAGTCATTTACTTCATTTTTATCTCTTTTTTTAATGTCACTATGTCACTAAGAGAAAATACAAAAGGCAAGGGAAGAAGAGAAAGTCACAAAATATGAATAATCAGAATAAAAAAATAAATATACTCTTGTAGATAGTAAATTGGTGCTTTCAGAGAAAAATACAACTTACCTGCTTCACACCCTCTTCCACTGACTTCATTCCCTCACTCATTCATTCATTGAACAATAGTTTGTCCATCATAGAAAAATATGTGTTGACAAAATAGAAGTCTTTATTTTCCCTAAGTAGAGCTTTGTGTGTGCTGATATAAGTAGAAAGATTTGTGTATGAGCAGGACCAAGGCCTGTAGTTAGACAGAATTGATTTAATTTCTTATGTAGGAATTTATTAATGCATTTCATTGTGTGTCCTAAAACAATGTAAATAAAAAGCTGATAAAATGGTCTTATTAAACATCGAGGAACTACAGAATTATTAAATTGATTAGGATATCATAAGTTTGAGAAATATATTACTTCAGGTGAATCATTGTTTACAATTCTATTGAAGAAATAATTGTAGTCCAGATGAAGTGTAAAAAGGAAAACAAAAGATAAAATTAGAGCAAAACAGGATAGATGTGTTGGAGTGCTTTCCAGTAATATGTTTGTCCTTAAAAACATTGGTAACATCGCCTTCTAGTTTGGAAAGATACATCCGCCAGTATTGTAGAGAATAGAAATCCGAAGCACAAGACAGAAGAGCAGGAGGCTCTTCACACTCACTGAACACAACCATGTTTCAATTTGTATGATAATAAATATCAATCCAAGCTTTGAAATCTGTTTAAGGATTGAAAGACTTTGAAATCTAAGTGATATTTTTATCTGTTCTGTGGGCAATGTATTAGAAAATAAAAGCATAAATGGTACACTAGGTGATATCATGGATTGAATTCCATGGATTCTGATATCAAAAACACAAGCTCTGGCAAAAATACAAATCAAGCAGTGCAAAGAATAGAATCCTAGTTGAGTAGAAAAGTGAGACATATACAGATTTTTAAAAATATGGTACTACAAATATATGTCTGGGTAAGAAGTACAAAAATTCCTATAAAAAGCAGGGAACAGAGACTAGAAATATCATTTGTTGGTTATAAATAGAAGTATAAATTTTAAAATGAAAATGTAAGTACAGTTTTGCAGGTATCACCAAAATTTAGGGTAATGGTATTTGTGAATACACTATGATGGTAAAAATTACCTTGCAAGAAGAAATAATATCTGTAGGAATCATATGCTTCAACATAACATGCTTAATTCAGAAACACTGCAGAAAGTATGAGAATTAGTTCTAAGATTTAGCACAGTTATTTTGAGAGTACTCCTACTAAAGCATTTTTTCAGAGATAGTTCTTCATAGTTTATTTTAGGGGACACTGCAGGAAAAATACAGGGGGAAAATCAAGAGAATACCTTCACACTTTCAAAAGAATTTGCAATTAATAGAAGCCTGAATGGAAAAACATGGAGCTTCACAAAAGTTTTAAAGAATTTGTGATAATGAAAACAAAGGACCTGGGGTTTAAATTGATTCATGGTTCAATTTATTAACTTGATATTTTGTTAGAATACAAGATTAAATACTGGCTCTATACCATGATGTGCTATAATGTAATGTGAGAGTTATAGCTTACATTTAAATATGCTCTACGTCAATCTTCATTGTAGTAAAAACCATGAGAATGAACAAATATTTCTTCATTGACACTATCAATTATAAAATTAGTGACTAGGTATAAGATGACATATTTGGACCTTCAGAAAATAAATACACGGACTCAAAAGAAAAAAAGAAAACTTTTAATGAAATAATTATTGTAAAACTAATTTGAAATTTATAAAATCAAAAGGATATTTCTACAATCATTAGAGGTAAAAATGTCAATTAAAGAATATAATGTAGTTTGGAAAGTTTATGTTACACTAAATAAAGGAATATTCAGACCTGTTTATAAAGACAGTAGTCTATAGGGGTATTTGTGCATTGTGAGCACATGTGCCAAAGAAGATGACATTTTAATGTTTTCATTTTTCATTGGAAGAACCACTTATTATATCAGTTTTGGTGTACTCTTTTTCTATCTTTCCTTGGGCGGTCTTTCTCAAATTTTATTAATGTCAGCTGTGATGTGTAACTAATCTGAAAATTACCACAAGTTTTATTTTTCTCTACTGATATTTTAAGTCAAAATTCAATAAAAGATTAAATTAAAAAATCTAAAAGACAACAGAAAAGAGAATTTTATAATATTAACTGTGTATACTCAAGGAAATGAAAAAAAACCCTTCATTGGAGAAAATTAAGATGAATTCAAAGGAAAATGACAAGAAATCTAAAAGTGACACACAGTCTCAATTGAAGAGTTAATTGAGGGAAATTATGTATAAAATCCATAATGGAATTAGGAAAAATCTTTAAAAATATATTAAAAGTAAAGAAATGCAATATGAAAAAATGAAAAACAGATGGATATAAAGAGGAAAGAGCATAAAAAATAAAATTTAAAGTTGTTTATGGAATTTATATGGAAATCCATCTTGACTTCCTCCTTGATTCCTTTTTGTATATTTCTATTCCTCTCTTACTGGTATAAGTCATTATCCTTAATCAGGTATTATATATTTAATCTATGATCAGTTTTGTTTCTATGATGATCTAACATTTAAATTTATAAAACAGTTTTGATATTTTCAAACATTAATGAATGATCACAAACTTTATGCATTGTTCTTATATTTGATTTCCTTATTCAACATTGAGATTTGAAAATGTATCCTGTTGAATACATAAAAGGTAACCTATGTAGTAAATTGAATCTGTGCAGTACCTTTTCATTCTTGTGTAGTATATATTTTGTCAGACAGATATATATACATAATTTTATATTTTAAATTATTTCTGAAGTCACATATACATGATTCCTGAATACACACAAAAATGTCTTTCTAGAAGTATATTTACTAAGTAACCACATTTTAAATTTTCCTAAATTTTGCAAAAGTTTCCACAAAAAAATTTTTAAAAAACTAAGAATGCAACCAGAAGAGAAGATAAGATTCGATTTCTTCCAATATTTTCTCAAAAAATTGCTATGAGAAATTTAATTTCTGGATACCTTGTTGGATAAGAAAAATGTACCTGATTGTTTAATTTGCATTTTTTGATAATTAATAAGGTTAACCATATCGATATATAAATTGTGGCTAAAACTAAGTTCTACTAAGTGAAATAATTCTTTTTTATTCAGAGAAGCTATGTACATATTTTCAACTCTACCAGTTTCTCTATTTTATGAAATGCAATTGTCTTTTCCTAGGTACTGTTTGTGTTTCATTTTTGTTCATAAAAATTTAAAAATTTTTATTTTAAATGTGGTCTAAAATATGTTTTCACATTAAACCTATGTTCAAAGTCTTGCTAAATGTTTTAATGTTACAATTGGATTTTCCCACATTTCCTGAGAAAAAAATGTAATACAGTTTGACTTCTTAGAAAATTACATTGCATACAAATAAAATAATTTCCCAGTCTATGGATTCATTTATTTTTGTAGAAACTTTGCTTTATCCATAGCATCCAATAATCAAATAGCAATAATATGAGAGATTTCCTATTTTTTTCCTCAATGTTACTAGCAATGTCCTTAAATCTTCACTTTATTATGTTTTCAAGAGATGTTTTATTAACTATAATTTATGAAGTTAGAAAATTTCTAGTTTTATTGTGATAAAGGATTTACTTTTTAAATTATAAATAAATTTGAATTTTGTAGAACCTTCACTTCAAATTTATAAATTAAGCATTACAGTCTTTGGGCCCTTAATTGGTAATATTTATATTTTGTGTACCATTACCATTTGGTCATAAAGTTTTAAAATACATTATGAATTCAATTTGATAACACTTCAGAGAAAAAGTACTTGTTTTTCATCTAAAATTGTAAGTCAGAGCAATTTATAATTTGCTTATTTTATCTGGAGCTGTTTTGGGATAATAGTCCTGCCACTTCATGTGTTAGTTTCCTGTAGTTACTATACAAATTGACACAAATTAGGTGGCTTAATTTAAAAAAATATATATATTTCATCACAGTTTTGGAGAGTAGAAATCTGATTGAAATCAAGATGTCTGCAGGCCTAGGGAAAAAGTCCTTCTTTTCCCCCATTGATTAAACTGTTTGGATTTTCATAAAATTTAGGTAAAATTATTGGAGTTTAGGTATTTCTTGAATGATAGAAAGGAATCTTTTCTCCAATTTTAATAGTTATTTTATATTTTAATGGTCTCTTCTGTATTGTTTTTTCATTCTTCCTAAATAATTTGAAGATACATTTTTCTTTAAAAGTTAGCTATATTATTCTCACTTTCAGAATGAATGACATAATTACCTATCATTACTTTTATGATTTTTCTGTTTATCATTGCTGATATTTAGCTGTTTGTTCCAATATTGATTACTTATATGTGCAATCAGTTTTACTCAAAGTCACTCCTCTGGTATGTCTAAACAATTACTACTCTTTTTTCTTGTTGTTCTTTTTATTTATTTATTTATTTTTAATTGGTTCAGCATCCACTTACATAATGAAGGGATCTGTTAGCTCATCTTCATACATGGGTACATATTGGCAGAGTTGCTTTAACACTATCCTTGTCCAGTATCTACCCCACTTCCTCCACCCTCCAATCTCATGGATTCTCTATAGTTCCATCAAGTTACAGAAATAAGTGACCATATACATATTATTTACACATTGAAATTACTAGTTTTATAAGCCTATCTGGATATATTTGGGGTTCTTATATGAGTCAAATATACTCTGTGGTATTGAACATCCCCTGTTTATACTCCCTCACCTCCCTCCCTTTCTAAACATCCCTTCATAGCTATAGTCTCCACAGCTTATGTGTTACTTCAGATTAGATGGGTCTATTAAATAGACTTGACTAACTTTCATCCTATCTTAGGTTTTACTCTAGCTTCCTCATAGGAGAGAAAATATTCAACCCTTAAGTCTCAGGGTTTGACTTATTTCACTCAGCATAATTTTTTTTCCATTTCCATCCATTTAGTTACAAAAGCCGTGAAATCACTATTTCTAATAGCTGAGTAGAACTCCATTGCATATGCATATTACAGTTTTTTAATCCGTTTATCCAGTGTGGGGCATCTAGGTTGTTTCCATAATTTCCCTATTAATTAAGCTGCTATAAATATTGATGTAGCTGTGTCTCTGTAATAAGCTGATTCTAGCTCTTCTGGGAAAATACCAGAATTAAGGTAGCTGGGTTGTACACTCACTCAATCCCTAATTGTTTGAGGAGTCTTCACACTGCTTTCCAATGTGGCTGCCCCACCAGAATTATGTTAGTGTTCTTTTCTTCACACAACCCCTTCAGCATCTGTTATTGTTTGTATTCTTCAATTTTGCCTTTCTGGCGGCAGTGAGGTGGAATCTCAGTGCAATATTGATTTGCATTTCTCTTATTGCTAATGACGTAGAAAATTTTATCATATATCTTTTGGCTTTTTTGAACTTGCCCTCTTGAGAAGTTTGTGTTTAGTTACAGAGCCCATTTATTGATTGGAGAGTTTGTGGCTTTGATGTTCAGTTTTTTGAGTTCTTTGTATATTTTGGATATTAGCCCCTTGTCATAAAGGCAGCAGGCCATGATTTTCTCCCATTCTATAGGTTCTCTCTTGAGACTCTTGACTAATTCCTTAGCTGTGGAGAAGCTTTTCAATTTAATGATATCCCATTCATTGATTCTTGATTTTAGTTCTTACGCTACAGGCGTCTTGTTAAGGAAGAAGGAGCCTACATGAATATGGTAGAGTGTTGATCCTATTTTTCATTGTAATAATTGTATGGTTGCTGGTGTAATTCCCAGTTCTGTGATGCACTTCAATTTGATTTTTGTGCAGAGTGAGAGAGAAGATCTAATTTCAGTTGTCTGTATATGGCTGTCCAGTTTGTCCAGCATCAATTGTTCAACAGGCTGTCTTTCCTCCACACTATATTTTTGGTCCCTTTGTCAAATATCATATGTCTTAGTGTCTCCATTCTATTCCACTGGTCTTCCTGCCTATTACAGTACCAATATCATGCTCTTTCTGTTATTGCAGCTCTGTAATATAATTTTAAGTCAGGTATTGCAATCCCTCCTGGCTCGTTTTCTTTACTTAATAGTGCTTTGGCTATTCTGGGTTTCTTATTATTCCAAATGAATTTGAAAATTGATTGTTCAATATCTGTGAAGAATGAAATTGGTATCTTGATGGGGATTGCATTGAATCTGTATAGTGCTTTCAGCAGAATGGCCATTTTACCTATATTGATTCTGCCTAACCAGAAACATGGGATGTCTTTCCATCTTCTCAGGTCTTCTTCAATTTCTTTCATCAATGTTCAATAGTTTTCATTATAGAGGGCTTTTACTTCTTTCCCGAGTAATTTCCAAGTATTTTATTCTTTTTGAGGTTAAATAATTACTACTCTTTAAACAATACTTTGAAATTTGTTGATTCATGTCTGTTATGCCCCAGTGTTTAATATATCTTGCTTATTATAAAGATTACTATGTTTTAATACAAGCAAAATTCATATCAAAATGTTTTCTTAGCACCTTACAAATGATTCCAAAGCTTCTATATTAAAAGTTTCCTCTGTAATTATAGGTTTTATTTTTTTCTTTATGACTATGTCATTTTTATTGTATCTATGTAGTTTATCTTATTGAATGCCTATAGGTGAGTGATCCTCTATATGTGAATTCATAATCTAATCAGCAAGATTGCCACCCCGTTTTTATTATTATTGGTATTTTATGTAGAATTCCACTTTTACACATTGTGAGCATATTCATTTTCCTTTACATGAGCAAAATGAATATGCCTGATATATCTTTTTTTAAATTTTAATATTCACAACTTTTCGGTTTTCTATAGTAGCCTGGTTTGAGTATTCTCACCTGAAACACTTTATAAACCTTTCTTTTAGAAACTCTGTAGCCTTATGGCTTCAGCATCTGTTAGCCACACAATCTTTCAATTTCATCTTTATCCACATAGGTTTTTATTTTGCTTTCATGTGTGTGCTTATATTTTAAATACATTCTATCATTTTCATATGTGGTGATTTTCCCCTGAATTATCTTGTGTATTTGCTTGTAATAAAATACCTGAATAATAGAAGGAAACAAATCATTCCATTAAAATGGAATACAATATAACTGTGTGTGGTGGCATATGCCTGTAATCCTTGTGGCTTGGGATGGTGAAGCCAGAGGATCACAAGATCAAAGCCAGCCTCAGCGACTTTGAGAGGTCTAAGCAACTTAGTAAGACCCTGTCTCAAACTAAAAAATAAAAATCAGTTGAGGATGTGACTCAGTGGTAAAATGTCCCTGGGTCAATGATTGGTAAAAGAAATAAATAAACAAACAAACAAAATAAAATAAAATTATAAACATATGCTCTGACTCTTATGACAGAGTGTAAGGGTTAGAATGTTGGCTCCATGGTTGGAGTACTTGCCTGGCATGCACAAGGACCTGAGTTCAAACCCCAGTACCACATACACAATTAAGGTTTGGAGAAACAAAGGCCAGATGAAAAAATGAAGTTGATTCTCTTTCTCTCTCTCTCTAAAAAAATGCATATGCATATTACTCTTGTATTAGATATATTTGATGTCCAGTGATTTTTTCAAAAAAAAA
>PVKS010006481.1:0-78208 GCA_004027875.1 Aplodontia rufa
AATTACCCACCCTTATCCCTCCCTTCCCCTTCCCCCCATATCTCTAAAAAAGGATTATGTTGTATAACATTACACCTTATCTGGATTTAACACATGATAATAGACCAACTTTCTCACTGGCCAGGGTCTAGTCCCAACCTCCATAGATGAGTGGAGACAATCGACCATTAGTTCTCTGGGTTAAGCTGATTTTACTCAGCAGAAGGCCACTACTTAATACTAAAAGGAACCCTTCAATAGGAAGAAATAACCATAGTTAATATTTACTCTCCAAACAACAGTGCACCCAATTGCATGAATAAATTACTTCACAACCCAATCATTTCACCCCATCCTTTTTTGCATTGTCTCACATATTGAGCTTGCGGGGGACACCTTTCATCCAACCCATAATACTAGCATGATTGTTGTTGTCATAGCCAGTCGGTATATCAATGAAACTCTTGGACGATGAAGGGATGGATAAGCGAGTAAGCATGCACAGCGTGGCCACCTCTTCAGGGCTTCTGTTTTGTTCCTAGGAGGGAAGAGCAAGAGACACTTTGAGAAGGACTATCAATTTGAGATCACAGAAATTAGCAGAGGTGTAATGATTTTTTAGAACACATTTTCAGAGAGGCAGGTAGATAGCATTTAAATGACTTGAGAAAAACCACTTCCTTTTAAATGCAGAAAAGTAAAAAGGTTAACAGTTTGGATCTATTGTGACATTTCCAAGTGTCAGCCTGAGGCTACTTTCTTCTGTGCTTAGGATCATCATCTTTGATGCGCTTGATATTGCCATTCCTGGGCTGGCCCATCATCTTGGAGTGCAGGCTGAGCTTGCATCCTAATTGGGAGCCATTGATAGGCAGTGGCCACCTGCAATGTGCAGGTCTCTCCTCTTCCTTTCACTTCCTCATCCTATGTTATTGTAATGGTGGATCGCAGGGACCACTGTGCTCCTGGACTGGAATTGTGTTTACATGGGTGCCAAACCCACCAGCTGTGTGGTGCAGGTGGCAGATCATGTGATCTTAAACAATTGGGTTGGTTTTAGGGACAACCTAGAAGTCCGGGATGCTTTTCATAATGTTACCTTTTTCTTAAAACAAAACAAAACAAAATCAAAGCCCCAGTGCTTTCCTGGTTATCTCCCACTGGCTTCTCCCCATCTCTTCTCCATTCTCTTTACTCCTTTTTTGTGCCCCAGGAGGTTGAATTCTATTGGGAAGGACCAACAGGGCTACTGTGCCTTTTTGTTGGGCTGCCTATTGGGTCTCTGCAGGAGATGAGATGGGTAAAGGAGAGCAAGTTCTGAGTATTTTTAACCCTCCCTCTAAGGTCTCTTCACTAAGTGCTTTGGACTGAAGGTCACGGATTCTCAGGAGGACCTTGACCTCAGGGCCCTACTTTTATGATGCCTTTCTTCTAAAGATTCCAGGATTGTCTTTGAGCCTACACTTGTTAGCAGCTCAGTTGCTATGGTCAGGCTCAGTTCCAAGTCATTACTTGTGGCTCCCATACACCCACACTGCTCCTTTTGTCCACAAACTCTTTTCAGAAAATCCTATCTTAAGTGTCCTCTCTGTGTGGCACTGCAGCTAAGCCAGGTGTGACAGTTGCTGGCTGACAGCTGTAAACAGAGTTTTCCTTGGAGGCAACACAGTGTACTACTGCAAAGGGCTTTGGGTTCACATTAGCACTCTTTGAATTTAGCTTTGTGACATCCAAGTTCATAATCATGTAGACACTTTGTAACCTTTTTGACCCTCAATTAGAAAAGCAGGATAATAGCATCTCTTCACAGAGTTGTTTCAATGCTTATGTAAATGCCCTTACATGGTAGAACTCCAATCAATAAAAAGGGTTTGCCGCTATTTTCACAAACACTCCTAAGAAAAAAGGCCAAATGGGATTAGCAGAGGTACAGGAAAGCTGGTGGAAAGTTGGGTTAGGCCAGTCCTTCAAATTCTCTCGCAGCATCGCTTCTGACCGCCCTCTGCTGAGAGGGGATGCGTTTTTGCTCCAATCAGTGAGGCAATATTTCTGATTGGGCAAGTCCTTCTTAATAGCCAATCAGAGAAGGGCTTGGCCAACCCTGTGACTTCACCCAAGAAGGGAGAGCGCTGGGTTCCTGATGCTCAGCAAGGGGCAGCAATGACGAGCTGGTGTTTTAGGGCCCTTCTGCCTGCTGGGCCAAAGACCATAGGTGGGTGGCTCGAGTGAGATTTATGTTTCACTGTTCTGAAGTCTGGGAAGCCCGAGATCAAGGTGACAGCAGTTGTGGTGTTTGGCGAGGGCTTCGCTTGCTCATCCACAGAAGGCCGTCTTCTCGCTGCCACCTCACATGGCAGAAGGAGGCGAGGGCAGGGGTGGAGGAGGTGCTCTGGAGTCTCCCCCCACATTGCTTCTTTCTGTTGCTCCTGAACCCTACCCTGAAATCCTTTACCCTGAACCTGTGCCCATCTGGGAAGTCCTCTGGGGTCCCAGATTTAATGTGATGACTTTCTGAAGTGACTTCGTACTGAGCATCAGACACTGAGTAGATGTTTCACTGTTTTCTTTCCCGGGAGCTTCCAGGAAGCTACATACAACTTTGTTCATGAAAGAAACCCTGAGAGTCATCAAACCATCTTCTCCTCCTCTCTTTTCTGGCTAAGTATACTCCTGCAAAATCAAAATGGTTTGCAATCTTTAAAAAAAAAAAGCTGTTTTCACTTTCCCAACAAGCACACATTTTTGCCCTGCATGAGCATCAGTGTATGAGCATACGTTGCCCTGTCCTTTACAAAGGCTTTGAGCATCTGCTATGTGCCAGGTTCTGTTTCAGGCAAGGGGGGATAAAGTGGTCAATAAAGTAAATAAGGGCCTCTATTCCCGGGCATTAATTATCTCCTTTGCTTTGATTAACAAAGCAAAGCAAAACTGAACAACAACAACAACAGAAAAACGGAGAAGTTCAGCAAACGTAAACCTTTTTTAGATGATGGGGTAAGGGAACCAGAAAATTCAAGTGGTGCCTGAAATATAAAGGCAAAATTCTTGGATCCTGAAGCCAGAGCGCCCGTTTTCATATCCAGGATCTGTCACCTCCTAGATGTGTGACCTTGGGAAAATTATTTAACCCCTCTGAGCCTTGGATTCCTAGTCAGCAAAACGGAGGTACTGGGCTGGGGAGTAGCTTGGTGGCAGAGAGCTTAACTAGCATGTAACAGGTCCTGGGTTCAATCCCCAGTTCTGGGGCTTTGGGGGGGAATAAAGGTAAAATCTCCCAGAAGAAACACCTGAAGCATCAATGGGGAGTTGTGAAAATTTAGTCAGCCATGTAGAAGAAGCACTCCATAAAGCAGGTCTTTTCCACCCGTGGACAACCCTGCCTTTCAAACACTGTTCTAAACATCTTGTAACCTTACACATACTTATATTTTTTTCAATGAAGACATTAAGACACAAGAATATCATCCAACTTGACCTTTGAACTTGGGCCATGCAGGTCCTGAGTCTGCTTTCCTCTTCACTGCTGTTATCAGGGTACTGAGCCTCAACTTGGGTAAGACAGGCGTTGGATCATTAGTACCATTTCCTTTGTCAATCTGGAAATGTATCAGAACCAAACGAGTGAGGCTGACCTTAGCATTTTTCATTGTGACCTCCCTGTGACCTTTCCCCCTTCTTCCCAATGTGGACATATTTGGGTTCCACTGAGGGATTAAAAGGCTCTGTTTAGTGAGGGTTTTGGGTTGGATGTAAGGTGTCCCCCAAAGCCCCTGTGTTAATGAAGGAATGTTCAGAGGTGACATGATTGGACTGTTTGAGCTGTAACCTGACAAGGTCCATCCTAGTTTGAATGGACTGACTGGGTACAGGTAGGGTGTGGCTGGAGGAGGTGGGTCACTGGGGACTGCCCTGGAAGTGCGCATCAGGCCTGTGGCCCCTTCCTCCCATGAGCTGATCATCTCTCCTCCACCATGCCCTTCCACCATGATGTTGGGCCTCAGCTTGGGCCCAGAGCAATGGAGTTGGCTCATTATGGACTGAACCTCTGAAATCATGAGCAAAAACAGGCCTTACTGCTCTAAGCTGTTCTTGGACATTTTGGTCACAGAGACGCAAAGCTGACTGACCCAGCAAGTAAGGGAGGCTGGGCTGACACAGACGAAGTGCCCACCACATGCATCTTGCTGCTTCACAGGGATGCTTGCTTACTGCTTGCTTCGGGGATGATCTCATGTCTCTCTGGTGGTATCTCCTCGTCAGGGTGGGTTCACGAGTCTGGGAAGAGTAGTTCTGGTTGTCTCTGCTCCCTGGATGAGACGGGCACAGTCGTTTTTATCTCCTGCTCTCCTTGTTCTTGCTGCATAAACAGGCTCCCACTGAGCTTGTCGCCCTTCACTGGAACTATACAGCTGAACGAACTTGCATTTCCTGACCTCCAGAGGTATCATCTTTGGAGGGAGAGTGGCAAGAGCTGAATCTATTATGCATAAAAGTGGAGATGCCTGGTTGGCATATGTTACAGCTTTCTGGAATTTTTCATATTATCTATGCACTTCCTAATATAGTACAACTTGTGCACTATTACTGTTGCCTCACATTTAGCAAATGTCTTTATTACGCTGCCTTGAACAATGGCTACATTTGTTTCTTACAAGGTGGCTGCTGATTTAGATTTATCATAACAAGAGCATATTCTACAGTCTCCTGTGCAAAGTCCTTATTTCATATGGAAATAGAAATGTGAAAGATTAAAACATTTAATTAATAGACAAGATACTAATTTGTTCCTATTGCTGCCTACTCAGATGGGGATTTTTTTATAAGGTATTATTCTAATTGTGGGCTGAGAATTTTACCAATATTTCTTTGTAATATACATGAGCATGGAATTGCCATTTGAAATGGTGTTATTCCACAAAGCAGTTACATAAGGATGTACTATGAATGAATTAAATTGTCTTTGTTTCTTTCATACACACATTTATTTTATTTTTAAAATACATTTTCATTTTTAACTGACACTAGTAATTGTATATATTTATGGGGTGCAGTGTGACTTTTCAATGCTTGCTTATAATACGTATTGATAAGGTCAGAGTAATTGGCATATCTGTCACCTTAGACACATATTATTTCTTTGTGTTGGGAATTTGCAAGTCTTCTATTTGCTGTTCTGAAATGTTCCATTAATTGTTGCTAATCACCACTATCCCACTGTGCTATAGAACATTAGAAGTTATTCCTCCTAGCCGCTGGACCCCGTATGCATTAACATCTTCTCCTCCCTCCCCCATGCATTTCCCAGGCTCTGGAACTTTTTTATTCTCCTCTTCTTTCACAAACATTTAATACCTGTACATACGCTAAGTGACAGCCCACCTGTGCACACTCACACCTGCTCACTGTGCTACTTCCCAGACTCACTGGCTTCTCCTACCCTTGCTGATGGATTTTCACGGATTGATCCACATTTTGTCCTGGTAACTGTGATCGCCTCTCTGGGATGTCTTTCTGTCTTCCATCTGCTTACAGAGACCCTACTCTTCCTCTAAATGCCAGATCAAATCCCGTTTCTACAAACACTGGCCCGACAGCCCCAGCCTTACTCTGTTCTTTCCCTTGTTCCATACACATAGGATTCATGGTCAATAACATATCATTCGAGGTCACAGCTGTTATCTGTCTAAGTGCTTCAGGTGAATTGTGTACAGAAAAGACTGAGGACCTAAAAGAAAGTCTGGTGAGAGAGCATCTGGAATAGAGTAGATTTCCAAAACTTTTAACTACTTCTAGTATGAAGCTTTAAAGCTTTTTGTATATTTCAGAAGCACCTAATATGATGTGAAGACTTTAATGGATATCTATATTTTTTTGTGTGTGATTCATTGCTAATTAAGTATAAACAATAGCCTATGATGAAAGAGCAGGCTTAAGAAAATGGAATATGTTTTGTACCATAGAATTGTTTTAAATTTTTTTCTTTTTCTGGAACAGGAAAAGTGATAATTTTAATTATCAGTGTAATTTTTATGTAACTATGTGGTCAGGAGTAGCTTTTGTTTCTGAGGAGCTCTTAGAAAGTTGGCTTCAAGTCAACCGTGCGTCTGAGTTGTCCTCAGCAGGAGAAACTGAGGCATGTGAATAACTGGGCAGTGCCCAAGCTGGGAAGCTGTGTAAGAAGAGGCACATGGATGCCTCTGCCATGATAGAAAGGCTCTTTTCTTCTGTCTAGAATGGTGCCTAACCTTAGCAGGGACACAATAAATACTCACTGAATTAACATAGATGTACTTTATCAATACTAGTGTCAAACGTATTTTGAGATTTCTTAGTCTGTTGATCACAAATACTTCTGCAGACAAATTTTTCTGGATGAAATTATATTGGCAAAATGCATAAGGCCAAGATGATCTTCAAATTATCAGATGGCCAGGGTTTATAGTGTTAAGCACTCACATGTCCTGTAGATTGCTTTAGGTTGACCAAATTACTCCATTTCAATACCAGTTAGGAGCTTGATTAAAATGTGCCAGAATCAGGACCTCGCTCCCAGTATCAGCTGGTAGATTCCTGTTCATTGCTTACATCATTTGCCATTTCGCCTAGAGAAAAGGCTTAGATTGCGGGGAAGCTTGTAACAGGTGTAGTTATGTTCTTGTTTTTCCTAGTAGCAGATGGTGCTGAAAGATGATCATCTCTGTGGGGCCATTGCAGGATAATGCACAGGAATAAATAAGCACAATGATAGGTCTCAGCAAAGACAGACGGGTGTTGGGGTTGGTCCAGCAACCCATCCATATAAAACTGAGAGGCTTCACCTATCAGCTCAGAAAGGCCTATTTAAAACTCTAGAAAGGGGAAATACTGGGGGATGATATTGGCCAAATTGTTACATTGTATGCATGTACAAATATGTAGTAAC
The DNA here is from genome assembly GCA_004027875.1 of Aplodontia rufa. Lineage (NCBI taxonomy): Eukaryota > Metazoa > Chordata > Mammalia > Rodentia > Aplodontiidae > Aplodontia > Aplodontia rufa. The sequence continues at coordinate 6,902 of PVKS010006481.1, forward strand.
AAATCGCAGGGTTATGTGCAACATAGTGTACCAGTAAAAGAAGCATGGAAAAATAAATACACAAAGCTCTAATTCTTTCCTCTTCACTTTCTTCTGTATGAAATTTTCCACCCCAAATCAACCAACCCACTTCTAACTTGAATTATAGGTAGCGTCATAAACAGGATCTAGATAAAAGATAATTCTTTCTTCCAGTGCTTTGAACTAAAAGTGGGGAAGTAATTTTCCTTGGAGTTCCTCCCCAGTCCTCAGCAATTTATGTTTTTATTTTAATGGATTTCATGAGACCTGGTCTTTGATCTTATCCTCTTAAAAACCAAAGGAGCAATGGAAGGTTAATTCCAGCAATTCTATCCTAATGCACCTCTACTGTTTTACATGTTAGACATAGCATGGATATAGTTCAACCTGGTATTCAACTGAGGATATGATTATTTTCTTTTGTGCAAGGGTAATTTTTATCTTTTCTCAAAAAAACTAACCTACATGGGTGTCAGTATATACATATGGAATATATATATACACACTGAAAATATATATACACACACTGGGTATGTAAGTATATATATTCAGTAGGTATATTCTTATATTTCTCATATTTGAATTCATGCTTAAATTTGGCAATGACAGGAAATTATTTCAGCAGCACCCAGGCTCACCTTCTCATTCTTCTTGCTGAAATTTTATTTCTTAATTTCTCAGCCTCTGCAGTCTTGGAGGAATATTGTTCCCTTAGCTTAATGCAATCTTTTCCACATGCCATATTTTCAGACTGTCCCTTGCTTTTCCTTCAGTCACTGACAACATTATTTAGTCCATTTGGCGCTAAAATTCGTTGAAAGCAGATACAAACCATTTTAACATTCTGCCTGATTCTTTAACACAGCCATGTTCGGTAGCAGAAGATTCTTTCTAACAGGTTGGTTAAATGGCCTTCATCCCTTTTAAGAAAAAAAGGGCAAAAAATCCTGTGATGTCTTTAACAAAGAAAAGGTAGTTCCAGACACGAGCTTATCAAACGCAGTAACATTTCCCAAAGCATCTGAGTGGGCACGTGTGTGCATGCAGTGTGGGTTTATGAATATATCCATGCATCTACACTAGATTTATTTTCTTATTTCTCAACAGCGTAATTATTGATGTTTTCTAAAATCTTATTATGTATGCATCCGGATCTAAGACCTATGGAAGTGTTTTATTTCCTATATTAAAAATATTTAATGTAAGCATTTAAAATGAGGCTTTTGTATGGTTAATTCTATGTTAATTTAGACATTTGAACTAGCGTGAACCTTTGCAGTGCAAACATCTACGGGCCCCAGAGGGTTGATTTTTGATTGCCTGCTCTACCTGCATCCTCAGAACTAAAAGTCACATGCATGAAAAAGAACAAAACAGGCTGTCTTTGTGATGTCACGTGCATCTGCCTCTAAATTTCAGTATGGAACATAAGTAGCAACAAGAGCAGAAAACAGAAATCTATCTGGAACTGGGATTATTCCAATTTAGCATTCCAAATTAATTATATTAATCTTTCTCAATTTCTCAGACATTGGGTGCTGTAGGGGTGGTGCTGGGGTGTGTAGGGCCAAAAAAGATTCGTGAGGGTTTTGGCTAAATCGGAAGAAACCTTGTGACACCCCCTCTCCAATTTGACTAAATTGCCCAACAACAATTTCCAGAGAATAAACAAAGTTAAGAGAATGAATTATTTTTCTCATCGAAAGGAACATGCAGAGGGCAAAATTATTGTAATACTGATCATATAGACTAAGCTTATTGAATGAAAGCAATGCATTGTACAACTGAGAGTACATCAAAGAAATCGTTGCTTTAGTTGGACAATTTAATATGAATTCCTTTTATTGTTTACTGTGTCTAATTAGCCTTAGCATCAGTTTATAGGCAATATTTAATCCTTGGTATTTTTAATTTATCTTTTGTAATATTGTCATCTTACCTCAAGTACAATTATCCATTCCTGTCTAGGAGGAATAAATTTGATCAGGAGTTATGGCAAGATAAACATTGCTTAGAAACCATAATTTTTCTATTGTATTTGTCTAGTTAATAAGGGGAGGCATTTTATTTTTCCCTGGTGACCACTTGTACTTTGTTCAGTAATTAAGGAAGTGAGTTGGTGCTCCTAGATTTTAGCCTTTGCATAACCTCTGCGGATTCTTTTTCCAGGATGCCACAGTCAGCTGTGTTATGATACAGGGTAGTTACAAAAAAAAGAATGAGATGGAAGCAGGAAGGATTCTAGTAGTAATACCTTCGACTCCTGTGGATAGTTTTATTGATATCAAATATATGAAAAAATATATTCTGCCAGAATCCATCTGCCATTTTCTTTTTAGTGTGTATGTTTTATATTTTTCACAAACACCTTTTAGGTCATAAAGGAACAACAGGTTAAACAATATGTGTCATCTCTCCATATTTTTAGGTATATATTTGATTATATAGGAAGCTGCATCTTTGACTTGAATCCTGTCTCTACCACTACTTAGCTGTACAAGCTTAGGTACTTTATTTATCCTCTCTAAGCCTTTGTTTTCTCTTCTACAGATTGAGAATAATGATATTGCTTACCTCCTAGTATTACTTTGATAGTTACATGAGGCACTGCAGGTACTTTGTATAGTGCTTAACCTACAGGAAGAATTTTATCATATTTTTTATTAAGAAGTTTATTTGTTGAACAATCAAACATGCTTCTATCAAAGAAATATAATATATATATATATATATATATATATAAAATCTGAATATTAGAATTCCCCCCCAAGAGTCCTGCCATTGTTAATGTTTTTAAATATAGAATAAGCACGGGACTGTGAAGCCATGGTGCCGAGTTTTACATGAATTGACTTTGTTTTTGCTCTTTTCAATCCAAAGCACATTTACAAACAATTCTAGTGAAGTTCACCTTCCTGCCTTGTTCTATTCATGTTTCAAGTTTTCATCCAGATGTTTCCTCTCCCTGGAAGCATCTGGTCACTCCACTCCCTCCAGCTGGGACCCTTTCTTCTGTGTGGCACAGCACTCTGAACCCACGTCTGTGAAGGCTCTGTTATTAGAAGTATATTAGAATTGTTGGTTTCTATGTCTTCCTCTCTAGAAGGTGAACTTCACAACTTGTTTATCTTGGTATCTCCACTGCTTTATGTACATGTGAACTTAGCAAGAGATTAATAAAGTTTTATTGAGTAAATAAACAAAGCATATAATGCCATCATTTATGCATACAAATAATGATCTCCTTTTAGTGATATTGTTCTTTCTTATGTTATTTTTTTGATTGAACATTATACTTTATGTATACTCTCCCTATTTTTGTTATGTTTTCCTTAAATATGTTTTTATTCAAACAATCCTCAGAGCTTGTGATACGTCCTTATAAAACATTATTGTACCAAGATGAAAGAATTGTATACTGAAAACTACAAAATATGACTGAAAGAAATTAAAGAAAACACAAATCAAAGACATCCTATGCTCATAGATTGGAGAATTTAGTGTCTTCAGACATTCTAACAAAGAGAACTACTGATTTGATGTAATCTCTAGCAATATCCCAATGACATTTTTGCAGAAATTGAAGCATTTATCCTAAAATTCATACGGACTCGAATGACCTTGAATAGCCAGAAGAGTTTTGTATCGGAATAGGTTTTACACTTCTTGATTTCAAAGCATTGCAAAGTGACAGTACTAAATAAGTACGGAACTGTCATAAAGATAGACAAATAGACCAATGAAATAAAATAGAGATCCCAGAAATGCACTCCAATGTATATATGGTCACATGATCTTTGACAAGAGTGCTAAAATCACTCATTGGCTAAAGAAGAATCTCTTCAACAAATGGTCCTGGGAAAACTGAATATTCCTATGCAAAGGAATGAAATTGGATTCTTATACCATGGATAAAAATTAAGTCAAGAGGGATTAAAGACTTAAATGTAATATCTGAAAATATGATACATAGGAAACCGCAAAAAGTTTTCATGACGTTGGAATTGACGAGGATTTCTTGAATATGATGCCAATAGTATAGGAAACTAAAAAAAAAAAGTAGTTTTTGTGACTATATCAAAGTTAAAAGCTATTGTACATCAAAATGCACAGAGTGAAAAAAAACGACCTATGGAATGGGAGAAAATATGCAAATCGTATCTGTTATGGGGTTAATATCCAGAATATATAAAGAACATCCACAATTCAATAACAAAATTTCTGTAACCTGATTAAAATGTACAAATGACTTGAATAGACATTTCTCCAAAAATAACATAGAAATGACCAATAAACAAGAAAAGATGCTCAACAACAAGAATCATCAGATGAATGCAGATCAAAACCACAGTGAGATGTCACCCCAGACCCATTAGGTGACTGCTCAACACACACACACACACACACACACACACACACATACACACTCACACCAAGAAACAAAAAACCATCAGGAAATATGAAATGTTTTTGAGGACGTGGACATTGGAACCGTTGTGGCTGTTGGTGAGATTGTAAATGGTGCTAGTGCTATGGAAAGCAGTAGAGAATTTTCATCAAAAAATTAAAAATAGGGGCTGGAGCAGTGGCTCAGTGGTTATGGTGCTTGCTTGGCATGTGACATAATGTGGGTTCAAACCCCAGCACCATGTACACCACATACGAAGTCTCAGAGCAGTGGAGGCCACATGAAAAGTAAAAAAAAAAAAAAATGATTTGCTCTCTCTCACTGTCCCTCTCTCTTTAAAAAATATTAAAAATAGAATTACCAATTGATCTTGAAATCCCACTTCTGGATATATTGCCAAAAGATATTAAATCAGTGCATCAAAGAGAGATATGTACTCTGACGTTGCTGCAGCACCATTCAACTGTAGCCAAGAGGTGGGAGCGATTCAAACTTCATCAACCAGTGAACGGATAAAGAAAATAAGGTATGCACGTTCAGGGGAAATCACGCAGCTACAACAGGGGTGAGAGTCGAGGGCATTCTGCTGAGTGCAGTAAGCCAGTAGCAGAAGGACAAATCCTGTGGGATTCTGTTTGTAAGAGGTGTGTAAAATAGTCATATTCGTAGCAACAGGTAGTAGAACGTGGTGACCAGAGATGGGGGGCAGGAGCAAAGGGAAATTGTTTAATGGGCAGAGAATTTCAGATTTGCCAAATGAAAACTTCCAAGATCTGTCTCACAGCATTGTAAATATACTCAGACTACTTTTCGGTACACTTAAAAATGGTTAAGATGGTATTTTTCTGCATGCTTTTTAAAAACCCTGTAAAATACATAGAATGCAGCATTTAGCATAATTATATATCATTTCATTTTCTTCTTCAAGATCCTACTAGGTAGATATTTAGCTTGGTGGGAGGCAAATTTTTCAAAAACCTTTATGTATGTGGCTGTTTTAGTTAATGTGTTGAAATGCCAGTTGGTAAGACAGAGATGAAAAGAGAGGAGAGGAACTGGTGTAAGGTGAAACTGCCAAGCAGGGATGGTGGAATCTGCTTTGCTACTTAGGAAGTACACAGATCTCTGATTATGACCATGAGCAGATCTGTTACTCCAGGGTGAGAATCTGCCCTCATCCCTTCATCGAGTGAGGCTTAATTAGTTCTCACGCAAACACGTAAGGCTCAGGGGATCTGTACTTGTTCAGGACTGCACCAAGAGCACAGGATGCTTGGTGATTAAAGTCAAGGTTCACCTGACTCTTATCAGACCCAGAGCTTTCTCTGCGCAAGGCCTTCAGAGCTGAAGCCAGCACCTCGTTTGCCAGTGAGGTCAGTGTGGTTCCTCACCCAGGGCGCCTGCCTGGCCTTTGTCTGAAGAACCCATGCACTGCTGGAGCTTTTTCAAAGCTGAGTCAGAGGGCATAGCCCTTCAGAGCCTCATCGGGGGGCTGGAGGTGGGCTGGGTAAAGGAGCCCCAGGTGGGGAGCTTCCAGGGTGCTGATCTCAAATAGGGCAGATGACACATTTGGAAGGAGTCAGAAAAAGACAACAGTCTCTCTCTTGCCAACTGTGCGCTGGTTTGTGTTTGCGTGTGTGTCCTGTCTTCTCAGATGCTTGTGCAACTGTAGTAAGCTGAAGCCCGCAGACCCAGCTTCGACCCTCCAAATATATGTCCTTAGATGTTTCCTAGATTTTTTTTCCCAAACACACTTAAAAAGAAAACTGAGAAGAGAATAAGTATTACACAAAAGTGGGGAATAATTGATCTCTGCTTTTACATGCTCAGATTTCCCCCCCACTACCGGCTATTGATTGTGGTAGCAGATCAGAAAATAAATGTATTTGTTTCTACAATTTTATTATCTTTATTTATATAATTATATTAATAAAAGTATTTCTTGCTTGCTCTCATTGAATAATTATTTAGTGGATATTAAAGGAGTATTGGTTTGGGGGGGTGCCAAATCATTAGGCAGCTCAGGGGTCAAATTTTGTGTGTGTTGGGTATCAACTCAACCAAGTAGGAAGCTTTTCTCCTATTTTGATCCTGGGCATTTGGGACCCTCAAAAGTTCCTTGCCTTCTTCCTAAAGAGAACATCCACCACCACCCTCTAGCAGTGGCCTGAGCTGCAGACTTGAACCATAAACACCTGCTGCACCCCGTAATCCAGGTGTCCCTTCTAATATATCTGAATTCTATTCATGGCCTTCTCCTACCCTGTGCCTCTTTATCTTTATCATCTGCTATTGCTAGGGGCTGAACTGTGTCCCCTCAAATTCATATGTTGAATCCCTGTGTGATTATATTGGGGATTTTGGGCCTTTAAGGAGGTGAGTACAAGGAGACCATGGGGTAGAGCTCTGATCCGACAGAACTGGTGCCCTGGTAGTAGAAGAGACCCCAGAGATCTCACCCACATAAGAGAAAAGGAAAAGGCATTATCTGAAAGCCAGGAGGAGCCTTTGCCAGAACTTAACTTTGTTGGCACCCTGACCCCAGACGTCCAGCCCACAGAACTTTATTTTTTTTTTATTTTTTATTTTTTTGGCCTACAGAACTTTAAAGAAATAAGTTTGTTTAGCCGTCCAGGCCATGTCATTCATTATGGCCAAGTCGACTAATAAACCATCTTAGCTCAGGACCTCATCTGGATTACTGTATGAATTTCCAACACACCTGTGCTTCTAATATCGTCCTTCATTCATTTGTAATGTGAGTGCCCCACTAATTCTTTACTTAACATTCATTTACTAAACAAGAAATAGAACTATCTACAAACACGTAAAAAGACTTGCATAAGAATGTTTACAGCAGCTTTGTTCATAGCAGTTCCAAACTTAAAACAACCCAAGTGCGCGGTCACAGGCAGATAAGCAAATCAGCACATTAGCATAATGGAATACTTCATTGCAATAAAAAAGGAACAAACGAAATTCTCATGTTCTAAAAGTGATAGGTGACTATAGTTTACAATAATTTATTATATATTTTATGAAGAATAAGAAGAGAGGAGTTTGAAGGCTTCCAACACAAAGAAATACTATTTGATGAGGTAGAAATGCTAACTACCCGGAGTTGATCATTATACGTTGTACACAAGTATGAAATTCTCAAACCATATCCCATAAACATGTGCTATTATTATGTTATTATATGTTAATTAAAAAGGAAACAATCATTCACAGTCACATAGGCTAATCTCAAAAATATTATGCCGGTGAATGACAACCAAAGGGCGTATATTCTATATGACTCAATCAAAAAGATATTCTGGAACAGGCAAAACTAAGCTGAAGTGTTAGGAAGTAGAGCCAAACCAAACCTGCAGGGGGTAGTGTTGATTACAAAGGGGTATGAGAAAACTTTCAGGGGTGATGGGAGCGTTGTGTTGTATGGATGAAGTATTACACAACTGTGTATATTTGTCAAAACACAGAACTATACACATGAATATATATATTTTATTGTATTAAAACTATGTCAATTGAAGGAGTGCACAGTTTTTTTTTTCTAATGAACTAAGCAAACTTTATCTTGGACACAAAAGTTGCCACAAACTTTAGCCTTTGTTATTCAATTTGGTTCCAAATGAAATTATGTCCAGAAAAATTAAGATTTCAGTACAAACTTTTATATGTTGGCATAATATTTGCAGGTATAATCTGATCCCATTACTACCATCTGTTTCCGCCCACCCGCCATCCTGACTCTTATTTTGTTTAGAATGCCTCACTTTCTCTTTGGGAAGGTTCCTCTCAGCATTGCGAGCGCCCCACCCACTCTCAGCGGAATTGCAGGCAGAGGATCCAAGAAAGCAGACCAATGTGTCATTCTTTCCTGGAAATCAAAGACTCAAGAACAGTGACCAATGGTTGGAGCCCAGTTGTTTAGTTGGCTGGACCCCGAAATATCACTGGCTGAAGTCCCCAGGGCCCCTGACTCCTACCTTTCCTTAGATTTGCGGGATCACAGTGCGGGATCACTCTTGTGGCTTTCTTGTATTTTTCCAATCAGTTGTTTGACTTTTATGGCTTACATAAAAGTCTAAGCCATAGTGGGTCATCTTCTGTCATTTGTGGTCAAAGAACCTGATACACCTATCAGTGGCTTCCTACTGTCGTAATGACAAAGCCCAGATCCCTTGGCATAGTTGTCTGTGTTGGCTTGCTAGAAGCAGACCCCTGAGCGAGGATGTGAGCACAAGCAGCTCCTTTTGTAGCTGGTCCCAGGAAGAACTGGGACGGGAGTGGAGAAGCAAGCTGGTGAAGAGAAGGAAACCAGTAAAGGGCACAGAGTCCAGCTGGTTAGCATGTGGGTGGCTGGGATTCAGTTCAGCAGGGCATGCTGATAGTAGGAGTGATCCCACTGGAAGGATGGGCAGCCCGGGGTATTCATTTATCCTCCCTCTTCCATTTGTCATTATCTGAGAGCTGCTCCTGCAGCTTTAAGTCCCTGCAACTCTGCCCCTGCCCTCTATGGGCTTAGAAGAATCCGGAGTGTAGAGTGGCAGATGTGGGCAGTAGGATGGGATCAGCATAGACTGGAACAGTGATGCCAAGACTGCAAGGTTGGGCAGTGACATCTGCCAGAGTGGTTTATGGTGCACAATTTCAACCACCCCCTCCTGTTGTATGTAGCTTAGGCTATTACCATGCAGAACCTCTTGTGGTTCCATGGGATACCACGTTCTCTAACCTTCACACTGGTAGAACCTCTTCCAGTCTAGAACACTCTTTTCCTTTTGTCATTTTCTCACTGACTCCAACTTATCCTGCCTCAGCTCATGCCCCCAACCAGGACTCTTTCCCAACCCGACCCCAGAGGAGGGGTAGGTACCTTTATCGGCATTTCATTGTACCCCATCCTTCATGAATCGCAGCACCTACCACATTAGGTGTTGATTTTTCTGCATTTCCAACAACAGTAATTATCACTTATCCATCCCAAGATGTCCTGCAAATGCTTGAAACCAAGGATAGGACCAAATTCTGAATATGTATATATGTGTATACACACACACACACACACACACACTCATATACATGTATTTTCTATATATAGAAGCATAGAATAAAGTTAAATCTATAAAGTAGATAAATCAATCAGATAAATCAATTAGATCAATTAATTTAATCTACAAATGAGATAAAGTAAGAGATTGACAATGAATAAAATAAAACCAAACAATTACAACACACTGTAATAAAATTATATAAATTTTATGATTTGTTTCTTTCTAGAATTTTCTGGTTAATATTTTTAGACTGTGGTTGGCTATGGGTAAGGTAACTGAAAATGCAGAAAGCAAAATACAGATATGGGGAGATTGTTGTGTACACTGGACACCATGAAGGAAGGTGCCAAAAAGAGTCTGGTACTTAAACACTTAATGGTTGAATGCCCTGAATAAGTGAGCCTCAAGGCAGGGGCAGAGAGGGAGTGAAATATGAGGGCCATGTTGGAGGGTGTAAGAGGTGGACAGTCTGGTGCTGAATGCCTGACTGCCTGGCACCCATTTGCTGTTGCCTGTGTTGTTGTGGAGGTGTTGCCTAGACTTACAGTTTCAGAATCAAGTGGATAATTTTTTTCCATTTTTTTAAATTTATTTTTTATTAGTGCAATATAGTTTTATATAATGTTGGGATAAATTGTTACATATCCCTAAATGCACACAGTTCAGCAATACAATTTGTGTAATACCTCCCTTCCCACATCCCTCTACCTCCTCCCAACCGTCCCCTGATCTCTTGCCTTTCTTCTGGGTCCTATATTGTTCCTAAAAAACCCAAATACAGTGACATAATTCTTATACCTATGAAAAACATTTTTATATAAGATATTTGAACAAGCTGTGCTGCATACCTGTACAAAAATGTAAATGTTTAATCCCACTGTCAAGTATTTTGAAGAATAACAAGGGATGATAAGAAGGGAGGTGAAGGGGAAATGTTGGAACTGAGATACAGTAAGGTACATTCCAAGCAGTTATGAATGTCACTGTATATACTATAGCCATATATATATATAAAATGTTTTCCCCACATTTTTGTTGGTGCATTGAAGTTGTACATAATAACAGGATTTGTTTTACATATTTGTATATGTACACAATATAACAATGTAATTTGGTCACCATCCCTCCCCAACATTAAGTGGATGATTTTTCACTGCTAACACCATGAGCACACTATTTTATTATTTTTCTGCCTATTGGACAATATTACATGTCCTACCATACACCGCCCTCTTTACTGATCCTGAGTTTCTTAAGAGCAGTTCTACCGGTATCTGAGTGGGAGGGGTCAACTTAGGACAGAGTGGTATTTCACTTTGAAAACACTGGAGAACCTTCCGTCAGGATAATGTCCCTTTACTAAATTGGTGTTTTTGTATTATGTTTTTACCAGATTTTGCACATATCTTTAAATTTAATATTATAGCTATTTCTTTTTCTGTCCCTAATTTTTAAATAAATTTCTTAGCTTAAAAAATTTTTTAAATGCTGCTCACATGTTGTTAAACATAGACTTTTAGTTTTCACAAAAGGGCCTGCTGGGTCTTTGCGCAAGCATGTATTTCAGCATGATGTGGATGCTCAAGTCTCTGGAAAAGCTTAGAATCTCGCTTCTAGAGTGTGGTGCAACCCACGCAATTACTTGAGGTTTCTCTGTTTCTAATACCATATGAAACCAATCAAGAAAGGAATTTTTAAAAATCACAGACAAGCCTCTAATGACTATGCATGTGAAGCTTGAAAGATTGACCTACAAGAAAGAAAAAAAAATCCTAATGAAAGCGATTAGATATCTCAACAGCAGGGAGAAAAACAGATGCTTAAGGGTAGATTTTGTGCAGTTTGTGTAACTTTGATTATTTGTATTTTAGATTTCCTTAAATAACTCACCACGAATGGTTGAAAACACTTTCTTTCCCGCAGAGAAAATATATTTCCAAGTTTGTGGAAGGACTTGCTAATCTCTAACATATTGTAGGTGATGTTTTGTGTGACAGCAAAAATATGTGAAACTCATTTATTAGGTACATTATATTTTGAAAATTAACTGCAAAGAAAACATGATGATTCCTCAGATGCTATTTTAATTTTATGGAGATGATATCAATGACCATCATGCTAAGAGCTAAGAATGCAGCACTCAGCCTTAGTAACAAGGTTGGTTTTGGGGTTTTTTTTTTGCCTTTGTTGATTATGCTCTTTAACATGCACACCGATCTCAAGCTGAGTGTTGGGTGACACACATCTGCCATCCCAGTATTCAGGAGGCTAAGGCAGGAGGATTGGAAGTTTGAGGACAGTCTATCTCAAAACCAAGCAAGGAGACAAACAAAAACCAATAATAACATTCCTTCACCTCTAAAGCAAATTGAGGCATGGCCCTTATTCCCCAAGGGTTGCTCCTCAGTCAAGTAGAGTGGAGGAAAAGGAATTCCCAAGCACCAGGCAGGCCATGGCTGGCCATCTTGGGAGAGGTACCGCATGTAGGCACGTGCAGAGCCCTGAGAGGCCCTCTGTGTGCATGAGCACAGAAGGCTTTGTGGAGATGGTGGCTTTACAGATTGGTTGCAAAATGTGGATAGAGCTTTATCAGGTAGAAAAGGGCAGGAAGAAATGGGAGGACATTTCAGGCAGAGGAGACTGTGGCCCAGGATGTGACAAAAGGATGGTCCCACATGGGACAGAATTTGGCAAAGGACAGATGTCATTTGGTTGGAGTAAGACACACAGGGAAGGGATGGATAAACATCTGAACATCTAGGTTTGTCCTTGCTCATGAGGAAATGTGACTCTGTGGGCGAGGAATTGGGAATTTGGTCTGTGGTACAACCACTGGAGGTGTCAAGGCTGAGCAGTGGCTGGATTGGCCAGACTGGGAATGTGTGCAGGCTTCCCACTGAATGGAGTCCCAAATCCTTAACATGGCCCATGAGCCTGTGTGATCATCCCAGTCCCTTCTTTCACCTTAGCCGGGTTGGCCTCCAGCCCGTTCGGGTACCAAGCTGTGTCTTGCTCTCCAAATCCTCGACCCCTCCACAGCCAGCTAATACCTCCTGCTTGCAGAGAACTTCGCTGAGTATCACACCTTCAGGGAACTGTCCGTCAATGCCTTCTCCTTTGTATCTTATCCCTTGTCCTAAAAGTGGAACCAGTGTTTCACTTTGCTTTTACAGAGTAAACTGAGGCTCAGCCAGAATAAATTTGAGAAGCATTTCTACTGTTTAGTTGATTTTATGCAATGATGCAATTCTTGAATTAGAAAATATTAATACCTCGCCTTGTATCAAAACTAACCATAGCATTTATAAGTATGTCACTGTAAATACTATAGTCATGTATATAAAAAGCATTCTTCATAGGTATAAGAATTATGTCTCTGTACTTGAGTATTTTAGGAAAAATATAGGATCCAGAAGAGAGGCAAGGGATCAGGGGATGGGAGGAGGGAGGTAGAGGGATGCTGGGAGGGGGAGATATTGACCAAATTGTATTGCTGTATTGTGTGCTTCTAGGAATATGTGACAACAAATCCCAAATCCCATCATTGTGTACAACTGTATTGCACTAATAAAAAATAAATAAATAAAATTAAAAACCTAACCATTGAATAGAGGTTTGTAATTTACAAGTTCACATGGGTGTGAGGGTCACTGGCCCTTCGATGTGCTTCTGGAAATGTATAAAGCAACTGTTAATGCTGCTTTACAGATTGTGCAACTGAGGGCAGAGGTGAGCCCCAAGGCTGCGGCTGACAAGCTGGGGTGCGTGTTCATTTCTTTTGACTTTGGATTTTACTCTTTTGATTGAGTTGTTGTTTTCCTTTCAAATAAAATATTAATGTAAAAATGAAAAAAGCTGTGTAATGTGTAACGTAAATATTCAATATTCAATTAACGTATGAAGAATGGCAGAAGAACAGAGAGCTCGTATAGAGGACCGGAGCGCAGTCAGATTAGGACGTTGATGCCACCCCACTGTGCTGGAGAGCAGCATTTCTTGAAGTCAATTTGAAAAATTGGCTCAGGAAAAAGTATTTAAATCCTGTCTAAATGACCTCAATTTCTGTTCCAATAAATTACTGGTCTTCTTTGCAATTAGTCTTCCAGCTTGTCCACCATATGAACGGAGGATTTATTTTCTGTTTTCAGAACTGCTGTCAAGCAGATGGGTAGGCGGCCATGGTGGAACCTGGCTGAGCTTCCAGGTGATGTGGGGTGGAGAGGGGGCAGGAGGGAGAAGCCAGGATTATCTCCTCGAGAATGTCCCTATTGTTCAGTCAGCTCTGAGTTCACGTGCCAGCTTTGTTTAAAATCTAGTTTCAGACAAGCTGTTTGGAAGTTGAGAGTTTTCCTGTTCTTCTGTCTGGCTGGAGGCCATGGGGGCAGAGGGGAACCCAAGTGTGTGCAAAGTTAGTCTTAGAAAGCAGTGAGGGAGTGACACAGTTAATCACGGGAAAAGGAGGGGACTTGAGGAGCAGCCAGATTTCAGGACTTGGAGGTCACTGGGAGGTGCTGTGGTCTGACACAGGAGGGCAACTGTGAATCACAGGCCACAGTGGACACCGAGCCACGACTGATCCTTGCCCAGGGCATGGACACAGAATTGTGGCAGGGACACCTGCCCTTGCCAACTGGGTCTTCACAGTGCTCTCAGACCCAGCTCCCAGCCCCAAAGGGTCCTAAAGCATGGTGATCGTAAATAAGTTATATGATTTTTGTGGAGATTAGTGATGGTAACATTGACGATGATAGTTAATGCTGTTGAGTAGTCTCTGTGTGTTGCACACGATTTTAACCTAGATGTAACTTCTTAATCCTTGTCACAGCCCTATGGAATGGGCATTGTATTAGTGCCCCCCCCCTTTTTTTTATTCCTCAATTAAGGTTTGGAAAAGCAAATAACAGAGTTAATAAGGTGGAAAGGGATTGAAGCCCAGGCAGTCTTGCTCTAGGGTTAGTACTTCTACATATGCCTGGGACATACAGACCACTCGGGATGTGACTCACTATTATTATTAGCTATGTAACATCACAAATGAATGTACTATCAATCCTATTATTTTCTCAAAGATGTTGACCCTGTAGGCAGCTTAACATTAGATTCCAAAAAAATGCAAGAGGGAATTCATACAGATGAAAAGAAAAAAATTGGAAATACAATTCTTTTGTTACACAGGGAGTTACTAAAAACAAATAATGCATTTTATATAAAATAAGTGCATTTTATTGATCATTAAATCTTACTGAAGATTTAACATGTGTTACACGAGATTGGCAACTGACATCTGTTAAAAACAAGCTTACAGAATGCCAGTTTGGCTTAGAGGTTTAATATCTGCATTCTGGATTATTCCCCAATAAAAATAGCTTGGCAAATTATGACATACAGGCTTTCAGACTTGCTTGTGAATAGTTAAAACTGAACTGCAAACCCTCAAATGTCAAGGGAATTCTGCGGTGTTTTTGGTTATTGTTGTTCTGTATTTTGAAATTTATTTTATGGGGTATTTGTAAACTTACTAATATTTATTAAACTACAATTTTTAAAAGAGCAGGCAATATATGTTTGCCATTTTTCTCACTATTCTTATCCATATCCTTGCATTTAATAGAGACTATTATTATTATTTTACCACTCATACTTAAGTTGTGTATTTTTGGGTTATATATTCATGTTGAGGGAAATCGTCTTTCCTGGAATTAAATCATGACATTGAGTGATTGAGTGTATTATACATGTCAGCTGTGGTTGATGGGTGATAGCACCTCTGTTCAAATGGAGGATTTGTGTCTAGACCTTCTGTAAGGCAGTAGATATGTCCAGGGAAGGCAATTAGAAAACAATAGAATTTCAGAGCTGGAAAGCATATTCGGATCATGTAATTCAATTTCTTTCCTTTATAAAGAGGACATGGGAAATCAGGGAGTCCTGTTTTACTGCTTTGACAAAGGGCAGAGATAATGTGCTCCAGGAATTTTACTTTCCTGTCATAGACAGTAGAACTTAGAAAATTTACATGAATGGATAGTTAATATGCCCATTAGACCATCTGTCTTGAAGAACAAATGTGTTAAGCAAAATTTTCATAAGTCTTTTAGCTCAATCTGCTAAAAAGTGTCTCAGTGTGTAGAGATATATATTTTAGTTTTACTAAAAATAATAAATTTTCCCAATTAAAATAGCTTACATTCATCACAGGAATTAGAAGTGATAAAAAATTGTGAAGGCAAATAAAAGTGATCCATCATTTTATCACTCATTATGGGTGGGACACAGTTTGGGTATGTCTCCCTCATGCACTGGAGGGTTGGTCCACAGTGTGGCGATGTGGGCCACAGAGCCTTTAACAGAAGGGGCATAAAGGGAGGTCCTTAGGTTGTTGGGGAAGCTGTCCTCAGAAAGGATTTGGGTCATTTTCTAGTCCCTGGGTTCAAGCACAAGCGCATTATTATGAGTGAGTGGGACCCATGAATCACTCCCTTATTTCCTGTTTTGCTATGTGATCTCTTCCTCACCTAGATGCTTCTGCCATGATGTGCTGACGTCAAGAGCGCCCTGAGCAGAGCTGAGCTGAAGCCAGCACCATGCCCTTGAACCACCAAAATGGTGAGCTCAAGAAATCTCTTTTCTCATCTATCCTGCTTCTTGTATTTATAGGGTTGAAAAGCGGACTAATGTTTGACAGCCATTGTTAACATATTAATTTTTTTCTATATTTCATATATGTGTGTATGAATATGCATATGTGTGCATAAAAATATAATTTTAAGTAGTATAGTTATATAAATAGATAATATACCTGTAATTATATATAAAATAGCTTATATATTTTATATTAACATCTATGAATATTATGCAAGTTCAACATCCCTAATCTGAAAACCAGAAACCTGAAATATTCTAATATTCAAAACTTTTGAACGCCAACATGATGTTACAAGGGGACAATTTCACATTTAACCTCATGTGGTGGGTTGAAGCAAAAATGCAGGTGAAAAATATTGTATAAAATTACCTTCAGGCTATGTATACAAGATGTATATAAAACATAAATATAGAATAAAAAATGAGCTTTGTGTTTAGATATGGATCCCATGCCTGTGAAATCTCATTATGAATTTATGAATATTTCAAAATCTGGAAAAATATGAAATCTGAAATACTTCTGGTCCCTAACATTTTGGGTAAGGGATACTCAACCTATATTGTTGTATGTAATAAGTAACATTATATAATTATATAAATCAACATTTGTTTAATTGGGATCACATAATACATTATTTTAAAAAATTAAAAATGGGGAATATTCTCTTTTCTTATCCTATGAGTTTGTTTAACTTTACAATTATTTCACTATCTTGTACAATGAGAATTTTTAGGGGTAGAAGTTTTGACTACTAATTAACTTACTCTTTTTTTTTTTCCCCAGGGCTGAGGACCAAACTCGGCCTTGTGCATGCTAGGCAAGCGCTCTGCCACTGAGCTAAATCCCCAACCCCAATTAACTTACTCTTACAAGTAGAAATTTATTTAGTATTTCTGTTTCTTCTTGTGTCATTTTTGGTATGTTATAGTTTTAAAATATATTGGCATAAATTTCTCAATATTTTACTTTTGAACTGTGTCAGTTACTAAGTTATACTGGAGAGCTCACTAAATGACTATGTCCCATGGAAAGCCTGGCAGAGCCTTCATTTACCAAGCATCAGGTACATGTTGGCAAGAAGCACACCAGTAATGTTGCAAAGTTCAGTGGCACTCTGTTCCTCAGGCCAGGCATGTTGAAAGGAGAGGCCATTGCAGAAAGATTCTCTGGTAGTAGTGAGGGTGACAGACCCTATTCTAACAATGGAGGTGAGGTGACAGGGCTTAAGCATTAGAAGCCAAGTGCACAAAAATATTGTAATGAGCCATCAAGTCTGAGTGGCAGCCATGGGGGAGCAAGTAGCAAAATGCTATGGAGATGGTTAATAGAATCAGTATACCTAGGTGGATGGCTAACAGGAGTTCTAGACTCAAGGTACTATCACAAAAAATCAGAAATGGATGATCCAGGGGCTAAGCGCAATCACCATGAGAAGAAGTCATTGTCCCTTGCTCCTTTTCCGGATCTGAGCCATGCTTTCAGTGCTGGAACTTATTGATAGAAGGAAAGGCTGGTGGTAGATAAAGCAGATGAATTCCTAGAAAAATGTCCTTACCTGAATGACTGGGGAGTACGGATAGTCCCTAACTTACAGTGGTTTAAGATTTTTTGACCTTACACTGATGTGAAAATCAGACACATTCATTACAAACCCATACTTCAGATTTTAAACCTTGATCTTTTCTGGGGCTGGCAGTATGCTGTGTGATGTTCTCTTGTTGATGCTGGGCAGCCGTAATGAGCTGCCATTGGCAGTCGGTTGTGCAATCACAGGTGCCAGCAACTGAGACCCTCCGGTGTACCGTGTTTCTAAGCTATGATGCTCAGTAGACTAGCTGCACTAAATGCATTTTCAATTCATATGAGTTTACCAGGATGTTAACCATCACGAGTCAAGGAACATCTGTAAGTAGAAAACACAGATAGTTCCATAACTTAGCAAATTCAATCGGTAGTTAAAAATCTTCCAGTAAATAAAACAACCCTGTAAGATTTTATAGATGAACACATGGTGATATATTTGTACATATTTACAGCAATAGTGCAATGAAAGATAAAAGCACATTTTGAAATAGATGCATAATATGGGGAACTTGATATATGACAGAGAAAGCCTTGAAAACTACCGGTCAAGGACAGACTGCTCCACACACGTTCCTGAAAGAATGCTTTTCATATGGGAAAAAATTGATGACTTCTTGCCTAAAAAGTCAAGTTCAAGTGAATTTAAGACTTAAATATGTAGGAAAGATTTTTTAGATTTTTTTGAGATGAAATGAATAGACAATTTTCTTTAACTTCAGATTAAGTAAAATTATCTTGTATAAAATAATCAGGAAAGGGCTGGAGCGGTGGCTCAGTGGTTATGGAGCCTGCCTTGCATGCACAAGTACATGAGTTCAAACCCCAGCACCATGTGCACAGTGAAGTCTCAGAGCAACGGAGGCCACGTGAAAAACTAAATAAAATTGTTTCTTGCTTTCTCTCTCTCACTGTCCCTCTTCCTTTAAAAAAATTCAGGAAAGCTTATAAAATTCAAATATAAGATTAATAAAATAAACAAAGAAATTGAAGCGTAATTGAGGAAAGGCTTTTCAACACATACATAGGTGAGGTATATCTGTGGTTAGGGAAAGGTCTCCCTGCCCTCCAGGTTTAGATCTATCAACTAAAGTCCTGTGTTCACTTCCACCAGGAAGCTCAGTTCTCTCCCCAGAAGCTCTTCACCCTATGAGCTCCTTCCTCAGCAGAACTCCCTAGTAGCTTTCTTCTCACCTTCCATGGTGATCTCCCCTCTGCCCCATGACTTATCATGTGGGGATATTTTCCCATGGATTTTCTCTAAACTACAAAACATTTGTGTGTGAGTGGAGGATGGCAAAGATCGCATGATTTCATCTCTGTTTCCCACTTAGCTTGTGAGCAACCCTGGGCAGATACAAGATCTTACTTTTTGTCATTCCTGTGTCTTATTTGTTCCTAGTCTCGAGTGAGTGTCCCTAGTGATTCTTGAATGAGTGCTGTCTGCCATGTCACCGCAGAACCTTCCACATAAGGTGGTCTGCAGAACTGGCCTGATTTTTTTTTCTCAAGTTTCAATGTTCCCCAAATTCAGGACTGATCCAGAAGGGAGCAATGTCTGTTATTGTCATCATTTAGGCCCCTTCGAGGAGAGTCGGTGCTGTTGCTGCCATACGATGGGTGACCGCTTTGAATATGGGTCTTTTCTTAATAACATGCAGCCTCATGGTTGCCAGATTCTAATCTCCCTAAAATAGAGCACATGATATGTCACTCACTGAGCATGGCCCCTTCATGACTCTTTTGTTGAGTAGAATTCCTTAACCTAGAAATCTGTCGGAAGCCTGAATTCCAGTTTTATCTCCTGTGGATATTTGAACTCTAAATGTGATACCTCATGTAGTCCCACACAGTCTCTTTTTGTTTAGAACATTATCTCTCTCTCCTCCTCTATCATCAGCTCAAAAGCCGCGTTCGTCTTTCAAACCCGTCTCTACTGCCACAAACTTCGTAAACTTTCCCTCAACACGTCCATTCAGAAGGGACATCTATTACCATTTTCATTATAGCAGCTAATACATTGCGAGGTGTTACAGGGCAGATCTCACCTGTGACAGCCTTCCTGGTGCAACAGATAGCTGGTTGAATTAAATTGCATTGGTACTTTATCAAATTTTGAGACCAAAATAAATAGATAAGAAAGCAGGAATGTCCTGACCTCTAATATGCTTGGATTACTGAACGGTTTCAATTGTCACCTCAGTAATGTCCCCAGCATCTCTTGCATTTGTGTTCAACTTTATGTCTTCAGTGCTCTTCCAGTTGAAGCTCTGATCCCTTCTCTCAAATGTTCTCTTTTTTAATTGTTTTTTAAAAGATGTACATGACATTAGAAGATACCATGACATAGTTATAAAAGCGTGGAGTATAGGTTTTTCAAGTTCAGTCCCCAGCATTTCCCTTTCCTTCCATTCCTCCTTCCCCCTGTTCTTTGTGGCTATAGATACCAATAGAATAGTCAATGTCATAATATAAAAGCATGTGGTATAACTAGTTCTAATCCAATGCTCTCCTAACTGGGTTTTCTACCTGCTATCTCTTGTCACTTCCATCTATCCTTCCCAAAGCTCCAGAAAAACCTTCCAATAGTGCTGTTCCAGTGATTCAAAGAGGAACAACTTCATTAACATCACGAAACCTTACTTACAGTTCTCCTAGTGCTGTCAATGCATCAGGAGCGTTTGTCAGCAAAAAAGGCTGCAAATATCCCCCAGGTGGGCAGCATCCAGAGTACCTCTGCCATTATGGGATGTCTAAAATATTACTGAATAGCATGTGAAAGTAGGAAGCCATAGGCCAGGCAGACAGAAGAAAGATTTTAAAGGCAGACCAAGGCCAGGTTCACTGGGTTATTTTGGGAAAAAGCAAGAATACTGGACTTGGGAGACAGGATGCTCATTTGTTGAATAATCTCAATTAGATCATTTATTCTTTCTGAATTAGTTCTGTTCTTCATGAACAAAAGCAGATTATAAGCTCTGAGTTCCTCAAACATTGTTGTGAACATCAAAGAAGAAGTGGGCGAAAGATCGTGTACAATAAGTCGAGTTGTTGAAGGTGGGGTGGACTTAGGAACGAATGGGAAGATGAATTGAAAGGATTTGATCTCTGAGGTGAGGAGATAGAACAGTGGAGGAAATGGAAGGGAACAGGATAACAATGATGAATACCTTCGGAGCACTTTCTGGAAGGTTTCTTCCAAGCATCTTGTGTATTAACAACCCCATGAAGCAGTCACTGTTATTATCTTTACTTTGCAAAAAGGCGAAAATCCGGGATTTGAACCCGTGTTCGCTAGACCCAGAGCTTCTGTATTCACTTTTGTGATACTGACTTGCAGAGTTGGGGGAGTGGGGGAAGTTTGACTAGCATGGAATTTTCAGTCTTCAGTTTTGCTCCTGACTCTTGGAAGGAGGGGAAATACCCAGGCACAGTTGTACTTCCTTGTGTTTTCTGGACCACTTTGAAGGCCACACACTTGCCAACAAGTTAAGAGGGTTTTAAGAGCCCTTCCCATTCAAAACCACCTGGAATTTCTGGCAGACATTTTAATTTAAATTTTAAAAAGTTACCTTGCAAAGATAAAGCCATTTCCTCCTGAACAAGTGACCAAACTCAGCTGACGGTGGGACAGCTGACATCAGGAGTCAGCGCAGTAGGTGTTCCAGACATTCCCTGGGGAGTGCTCCTTCTAAAAGGTTTACCTGGACTCTAATCAAGCCTCTCTACCTAGCTGCTGGCTCACAAGATAATGTACGGAGGAGCAAGATGAATGACATTAAGAACAATCCCGATCCTGGAATATTCTGTAATGCCTGGCCTGGACTCTTTAGAAGTCAACACCATGAAAAAAGAAAAGGCAGAGAAACTGTTCTAGATGAAGAGAAATCACAGAGAAACAATTAAATACAATGTGTAGATCTTAGCAGGGTGCTCTATTGAAAAATAAAACACAAATTTTATCGGGACTGGAGTGGTGGCTCGGCGGTTACAGTGCTTGCCTGGCACTCAAGAGTATGCGGGTTCAAACCCCAGTACCTATGTACACAACTAAGTGTCAGCAACCAAAGCCATGTGAAAAACTCAATAAAAATCAATTCCTTCTCTCTCTCTCTCTCTCTCTCTCACTATCCTCTCTCTTAAAAAAAAAGAAAATTAAAAGAAAACAGGTATAAAGTACACGTCAGGATAATTGGTGAATTTGAAGAGTGTTTGCAAATTAAGTAATGGAAAAATGCTTTTCATTCTGCTCCCACCTTGTCCTCTCACTAACTCCATTTCCCTCACCTCCCCCCACCTCCACCCCTATATTCCTTAACTGATACCTAAAAACATTAAAGGGGAACATATTAGTGGGATATCATGTGATAATTTGATACATGCCTGTATTGTGCAATGTTAAACATGTCTGTCTCCTCATTTATCATTTCTTTATGGTGAAAACATTCAGAATTGTCTCTGCAGCTTTTTTAAATATATCGTGCCTGATGGCTGTCTTGGGCACCCTCCTATACAATGGCACACTAGAACTTCTTACTTCTGTGTAACTCATCTAGTTCCTACTGACCAACATTTGTCCATCCCTCTCTCTCCACCACATCTTGCTTCTGGTAACCACCATTCTACTCTCAACATCTATGGGATCAGTGGTTTTATTTTTAATGCTACCTACGAGTGAGATCATACAGCACTTGTCTTTCTGTGCCCGATTCATTTAATTTAGCACAGTGATCTCCAGTTCTATCCATGTTTTTGAGAACAACTGGCTTTCATTCTTTTCATGGCTGAGTAGTATTCCACTGTGTAAATGTTCCACATGTTTTTTTATCCGCTTATCAGTTGATGGACACTTAACATTGCTTCCATTTCTTTGCTGTCGTGAACAATGCTGTAGCAGATGTAGGAGTGCAGATGTCTCTTCCACATTCCAATTTCATTCCTTTGGCTGTATACTCAATAGGGGGATTGCTGAATCATACAGTAGCTCTGTTTTTTATTTTTCTTGAGGAAACCTCATACTGTTTTCCACAATGGCTACACCAATTTACATTCCTACCAACAATGCTCAAGTGTTCCCTTTCCCTCACATCCTCACTAGCACTTGTTATTTTTCGTCTTTTGGATAACAGCCATTCTTATTGGAGTGAGGTGATGTGTCATTGTGATTTTGATTTGCATTTCTCTGATGGTTAGGAATATTGAGTTCTTTTGCGTATGTCTGTTGCCCATTTATCTATCTTTTTTTGAGAAGTGTATATTTGGGTCTGTTGCCCATTTTTCAATTGGGCTATTTGCTTTTTGCTAATAAGGTTTCAAATCTCTTATATATTATGAATACTAATCTCTTGTCCTGAGACTAGGACATTGGTATGTAATAAAAATCCCCCAGTTGATATTTTTCTGGTATTGCTGATTGAACCCAGGGGTGCCCTACCATTGAGCTACATCCCCAGTACCCCCACTCTTGTTCTGAGACAGGGTCTAAGTTGCTTGGCATGCTCCTTCTCCAGCCTCCCCAGTCAGTGGAATTACAGGAAAGTGCTTCCACCTCTGGCCCCATAAGACCACAGCTCTAAAATAACTCCTGCACCTGTGTACCAGGAGATATATAAAATAGAGTTCATAGAAGTAACGCTTGTATCACGAAGGGAAACCACCTACATGTCCATCAACAGTAGAATGGATAAATTGTGCTAAGTCTGGAACAAAGGAAAAGGATCGTTTTCATGCTATAAATACTTGATAGCTAATTTTTTGGACTTCTTATATTGAATTCCTAGTTTCTATTTAACCTACTCCTTTCTAATCCAGCATTGTCTATTATGGCAAGGGCATCCTTAGATGTTGCTTTTGGGGTTGACCTTTACTTCAATCTGCAGATGTCACTCATCACAGTGAATTTTGTCTAGCTGTTTTAGGTTTTTTTTTTCCTCCACTGACAAAAACAATTTCAGAAGAGGAAATTTATTCAGCTCACAATTTCAGAGGTCACAGTCCCTAGATGGCCAATTCCCTTGCTCTGGGCCTGGGATGTAACAGAACAGCTTAGCAGAGTGCATGGCAGAGAAAAGTAACTTAGGACATGGCACCAGGAAAGGGGTGGCAGAGAGAGAAAGAGAGAGACAGAGAGAGAGGCAGGCTAAGCTCGGTTGACCAGGACAAAATGTGTGGCTCACAGGCACACTTCCACTGATCCACCCAGTTAATCCATTCAAGTGGCTTGGTGTACTGATGAGGTTAAGGTTCTTATAACTCGATCATTTCATGTCTGAGCTTTCTTGCATTATCTCATACATGAACTTTTGGGGGACACATCACAACTAAACTGTAACACTATATGGATATGTAATTCCTATCTTCCAGTTTGTGGTTTTGGAGGACAGGAACTGACTGCTTCTTTAAAAACCATTTGTAGTAGTCTGCCTGGAATTTAAAATTGTATTCTTATTCCACGTCCATGTGGTGTCCCCCATCTGAATTTATCTAACTGAGCTAATGCATAATTAGCATTTCTCTGTGCTTCTCCCTGGGCCTCCTAATGAGTTGGGAATTATGCTTTTGCAATGTGCACTGGGAAGGCAGACGTGCCTGGGTTGACTTTCTGAGCTGATAGTTCTACTCTCTACTGTGAAAACTCCCACACAGAGTGGAGCAAATATTTTCGAAATTATTTTTTAAAAACTATTTCCCATAGGCTCATGGAAATTTTATTTTTTAATAAACGTCTCAGTATTGTGATTCCTCAGAAATTCAAGCTCCAGTGTTCCGACCTTTGCTATTTACTTAATTAACTTGGTCTCTCCTAGTGAAAGCAACAGTGTTTTATTTCTTACTGTTGAGATGTGTTAATTCATCAGCAGGGCGTTAATGTTCATTTTCATCCAACGAGGACTGAAGCTACACCTTTCACAGTTTATTAATTTTAAGGTTCCCTGGATCAAAATCATCCATGAGCGTTAAAAGCCACTTAAAAATTGTCGTGCACTTATGTGGTTTATGATAATTGAAGCCTGTGTTGGTTTTGACAAAGGGAGGTATATTAGTCCATGAAGGGATGTTGGTGCATGATTGAGGTAAACACTTCTGTGAGCTTTCAAGATAATTCCAGAAGTCACTAATTAAAAATCTAAGATTCAGGTGCATTACCTCTATTAGAAAGGGATATGTAATAACCACCTTTGTGTTTCATTTTGAGAACATTTTAGAGATAATATTATGGCCTAAAAAAAATCACTAAATATAGAAGCCAAGAGGTTTTCATTTTCCTTAAGGTTTTTCCAGAGCGCAGGACCAAAACTATCAGCTTTTGCTTCATAATAAATTGCCTTGATATTTAATGGTCTAAAAGGACAATCCTTTCTTTAGTCACAGTTCTGTGGGTTGGGAACCTGAGCAGGGCTCAGCTTGCTCATTCTGATGCGGGTCTCCCCTGGAGTCACCCACTCTTTGGCCAGTTAGCAGGTTGACTAGGGTGGTTGGTTGGTCTAGGAGAGACCTCAGATGAGAAGGCTGTTTTTTATTTTGTTTTTTTTTTTTTCTTAATAAAGAGAGGGACAGTGAAAGAGAGAGAGAGAGAGAGAGAGAGAGAGAATCAACTTTATTTAGTTTTTCATATTTGACTTTTGTTGTTCCAACCCTTTGCTGTGTACGTGGTGCTGGGGTTCAAACTTGCCCTTGCGCATGCCAGGCAAGCGCTGTAACCTCTGAGCCACAGCTCCAGAACCGAGAAGGCTGTTTTTTTGTTCCATATACTCACACATCTTCTAGAGGTCTAACTTTAGCTTTTCACATGGAGATGGTGACAAGGGACCAAAGAAATCATGACAGGGCAAACCCCAGGGAGCATGGCTGATACTAGGTTTAGTGTTGTCCCATTGGCTAAAGATGGAGAGAGAGAGAGAGAGAGAGTGTGTGTGTGTGTGTGTGTGTGTGTTGTGTATGATGGAGAGAGCCTTGGTGTCTTGGCGCCCTTGGCAGGGTACAGAGAGGAGTAAACAGATTGGAGCTACCACCGCCAACAAGCCATCACGATGAGACAGGAGAAAGATGACCCAACATGGTAGAGACCAACATTTCCCAAGTGGATTCAAGCAATTCTAGTTCCTACATCTACACGGTATTGAAAGAGGAGTTTAGAGTTCAACAAACCTGGGCAATGCAGTTAAGCAAAGGGAAAGAGACTCTTTTCATCGCCAGGCTTTTCACAGTGCTGAATAAGCTGAGAGTCGTGGGGAATCTTCTTATGTAGGTGCAGAATTTCCAAAATTGATGTCACTAGAGAACTTTCTATTCCCTTCCTCCTCTACCTGCCGTGAATGATCCTTAGTGCTGTGGCCTTTAAAATGTTAAAAATGCTGCCTTCAAGAAACAATGAGCTCCTCGCCTCACCTTGTAGTTTTCAATGCTTGCGTTGACAATGGCTGTAACTGATCACCTTAGTATACGCACCACATTTTCCCTCCTGTATTAAAATGAGAGCTTTACGTTTCACCGTCAGTTTTCTCAGGAAGAAAACAAAGCAACACAGTGAGGACTGCCGAGGAAGCGCGTGGTTTTGTGGTGGGGCTGGTTGCGTCCTCCCTCTCTGTCTCAGGAACCCGTTCACATGTAGCTTTACTAAGGTCAGCTTTTGATTATGGAGACTTTTGCAGCTTGAGCCTCTACTCTAGCATTATTCTCCTGATAGCAACTAGAATGAGCTGAGATTCAGGAGCGGGTGACCTCCATGTGCAGCCTCTAGGAAGAATTTACATTTTATTTCCCATTATTAAATTCATCATGTGGATTGTTTGTCCCAGTGGAGATGAAACAGGAGGAAAGATAGGATTTTGATGTCCCCACTGAAATCTTGGACTAGTCATTCTCTAGCTATGTGACTCAGAGAACATTTCTCAACTGCTCTGAGGTTCCATTTCCTTAACTATAAAATGCATGTGACAGTATCTAACTTCCAGGATTCTGAGAGTCCTTGAGATAGTACAAGTTAAACTGTTGGTGGAGCTGCAGACTGCTACAGACCCTCTGGAAAGCAGTGTGGAGAATCCTCAAAAAACTAGGGATGAGCCCACCATATGTCTTGGCTATTCCACTCCTGGGTATCTTTCCAGGGGATTTAGAATCAGCACATTATAGTGACACAGCAATATCTATGTTCATAGCAACACAATTTACTATTGCTAGGCTATGGAAACAACCCAGATGTCCCTCACTGGATGAATGGATCCAAAAACTGTGGTACATTTATACCATGGAATTTTACACAGCAATTATAAACAATGATATTGCAGCTTTTGAAGGTAAATGGATGGCTATGGAAGAAATCATGCTGAGTAAAATCAGTTTAACCCAGAGAACTAATGGTCGATTGTCTCCACTCATCTGTGGAGGTTGGGGCTAGACCCTGGCCAGTGAGAAAATTGGTCTATTATCATGTGTTAAATCCAAATAAGATGTAATGCTATACAACATAATCCTTTTTTAGAGATATGGGGGGAAGGGGAAGGGAGGGATAAGGGTGGGTAATTGGGGGTACACTCCTGGGGGTAATTGTAATATCCAGAATCTATACACATTTGATATTATTTTGTTAAAAACTTGTATGGTTGTTCAAAAATAAAAAAATTAAAAAAAATTTTTTTATCATGGTGCTTGGAATACTGCAGATGTCTTCTAAATAGTAGGGATTTATCTTAAGGAAAGAATCTTACTTTCAAGGAAGAGATGGCAAAGCTTGAGGCCTGACTTATTCTGCATTGGGGTTTGGTCTACAGCTCTGATTTTGCAAGGTGATGTGAGAAAGATTTGCTTTCTAGCCCTCAGACATGCTGAATCCTCTGGTGACTCCAGGGCCTTTGCACTTTCTATATGATGGTCTTCCCAAGGTTTGCACTGATTTCAGGTCACTTAAGTATCATTTCAAAGTCAGCCCCTTCGACACACTTACTAAAGCAGTCCTTCCCTTACTAAATTGCCCCTGCCCCATCTGTATCCCATCATTTTCCTTCTCACAGTTAGCACTTTATGATATGACCTTCTGTATTTATTTACTCCTCCTTCTCTCCATGACAGCTTATATGCTCAGGCCTGGACCGTGCTCTGGCCACTAGGAGAAGCTCAGGAAATGTTTGTGATTGGACAGAAAATTCATCTTGTGAACTTGGCAGTGAAGGTGTGGAAGTCTTCCCTGTGGCTATGAATTTCCCTTCTGGTGGGGAGCAGCACTGAGCTAGCTGCTTGGCTGGGGGAGAGGAACGCTTTGCCACGCACCACGTTCTTCCCTGCTTGTCAGCTGAGAACTGGGGAAGGCAGAGACATCGCAAATGGAGGGCTGTCAGTGGGCGCATCTGGAGGTCCAGCAATGGCAGAGGTGAGAGATCCATGGAATTTCCTGCATACCCCAACAGGTTTCATGGCTCAGAGCTTTTGCTCCAGAGGTGACCTCCTATTTGTAGAGCAAACCCTTCTAGATTCTGGTCAAGCATGAGAAACCTTTCCTGACTTCCCTCCCATGGACAGGCTAGCTCTGCTCCTTCTTGGTGTCTTCTGTGTCTGCACATACATTGCTAACCTGTAATTCCTTATGAAACCAGTGTTCAGATAGCTTTGGAGGGCACCTGAAGCTTTCAGGGCCAGACCCCCTTGTATCGTATAAGCATCTTTCTTTCTTTCCTTTGGTCCTTGCTCTTAGTTCACAAGGTTTGAGCAGAGCTGACCACCTTCTTTGCCTGGGGTGGGCGGATAACTGGTGCCCTGGCAAGGCTATGTCCTTGACCAGTGAGTGATTGTCTCAGAAAAAGACACGTATTATAAGCCTGGTGAGTCAAGCCTGGTATTGTGACTGAAATTATCGGAACACAGTTGTCCCCCTTTCCACTGGTGTTGCCAGGTTAGTAGGACATAAGCTGAGGGTGGCTGCAGACAACCTCCCCATACCTCCGAACTACAGAAACACAGAAACTCACACAGAAGAGAGGAGAATTTATAAGCGGAGAGACAGAGCTCTGTGGGCATTTGACTATCTCGGTCTGAGCCTGAAGCAACTGGATTTTTCAATAACATGGTCACTTTTCTTTTTTCTGTTGGTTTTGTTGGGCAGTTGGAATGGGGTCCCTTTGTCATCGTTGTCCTGGCTAGTGCAATGCTGTAGTTCTCCACCACCGAAGTGGGAACACCTCGCCTGCAGGGCCTCTCTTTATCTCCTTGGTATCTCCGCATCCACTCAGTGCCTGTGCCTTAACTGGGCTTGAGTGATGGAAGGCACAGGAGAATGAGATCAGCAGGTGACCAGGATTGGGATTTTTTTCCTTGTCTGGATTTCTCACATAATTCACTACATCCTGTCTCCGTGTCAGCAATGAGAAGCCATTTCCTCCTTGCTTCTTTAGCAGGCAATTAGCTTGTTTACTTATCATTTGATCTTCCTCGTGCTGAGGTGCATGGACAGATTCCCAACTCCGGGCTCCTGTTAGGGTTTATCTGCAGCACTGCTTGGTTTCCACAACCAGGACTTTACGGCATCTGGTGATTAGTGTGCTGGGAGGGAGCGAACATGCTACATGTGTCGTCACGTGAGACCGGACATATTTAACGGCTTGTTGTGCTGATGAGGGAGCTGCAAGGAACCTGCAGAGGGGAAGACCACACAGTGCGCCCAGAGACATTTCCCCCAAACTGTCTAACTTACACAGAAAGAGCTCACATCATTTTTCTAATGGCAAAAGGCGAAACACCTTTGAGGAATTATTTTCCTTCCTATGGTAAAACATAGTTGAGCCATATTTTACCAGAATGTTCTGTAGTGATACAATGGTGGTGGTGAGGGCCAGCTCTTAATGAGTAGATAAACTCATTATTTCATGAACATCTACTTTCCTCCCTGCTAAAGGGAAAAGAGACTCTGTTCAAACGGATTTATATCCGTTATGATATAAATCCTCTATGGTAATGAAAACTTGGCATGTTAAAAGTTTCAGTTTTAAGGGGAAAAGCAATGCTAATCAAAGTACAGAAGTATTGGCCTGGGGTTCAGGAGTCTTGGTCTACTTTTTCCTGTTTCTGTCTGGATGAACCATCATTTGAGCCTTAGTCGTCCTGTTGTTCCAAAGTTTACTACTTTTTATATCACAGAACGGCGGTGAGTCGTGAGAAAGAATTTGTAAAGTTTAAGCAATAACACATGTAAGGAGATTGGATTCTCATGTAGCAGTACTATTGATAACAGTGCAGGTCACACGAGATGCCCAGAATTCTGAAAATTTGTTCGGAGACATTTTCCAGCAATGAAAATTAAATATCTTTCCATTCCAACCCTTGGCACCTCTAGTCCGTTCTTCATGCTGACGCCAAAGTGATCCTCTAAAAATATATAAATCTGATTATATCACTTCCAATGTGTGATGGACTCCAATGGTTTCCATCGCTGTTTTGATTGGGGACATGGCAACAAGCCTCTATGCCATCTGGCCCATGCCTACATGTCCCTTGTCATCTCCCAGAACTTCTTCTGCTGTCTGCTTCTGCCCACACGGTCTTCTTCCAGGAGCGAGTGCATCCTGCTCTTTCTCACCTCAGGCTTTTCACATGCTGTGCCTTCAGTCTACAATGCTCTGCCTTCTCCACTTCCTGACCTTTATCTCATGGGGTAGGCTGAAAGATGAAGGTCATGTTGAAGCTCCAGAAGCTGTTGAATAGGTATCATACATGGTAAATAGGACTCTGCAGATGCGATTAAGGACCTTGACAGGGAGAGATTATTCTGGATTATCCAGAAGGACTTACTGTCATCACAGGGTCCTTAAGAGTGAAGAAGGAGAATCAGAGGTGGCAGTAGGAGCTGTGATGGTGGAGGAAGAGGGGGAAGTGAATGTGAGTGACCATTTGTGGCTGACCTGTCAGTGGAGCACAGAGAAAAGGGCACAAGTGCAGCAGTGGAAGCTTCTTCAGGAAAAGACTCAAGCTCTAATGTCTAGCAGGAGAAGGGGGCTGCCTGGAGGTGGGCGGAGAATGTTCAGAGGAGCAGCGATGGCCTGGGTGTACGTTCTCAAGGAAGGGAAACTGGCAAGAGTCCAGAAGGTTGGTGTGCCCAAGTGGTGAGGGCTGAGGTTGGAGAAGAAATCGAGGGCCAGATTGACAAGAGCCCTATGAGCCAGTCGAGTGATTTAGATCAGTCCTGGGCTCTGGAAGGGTTTTAGACAGAAAAGGGAAAAGATGAGACTTGAATCTGAAAAAGGAATTTAAAGGAATTTAAAGTATACCTATTTCAGTATTTGGGAAGGGGAAGATTTTGGTTGGAAAAAGACCACGGGGGCAGTGGGAATGAAGGAAAATCAACTGATCCTAGAGATACTTAGCAGGTAGCCGCCACAGGACTCTGGCTAATTGAGGGTGATGGGGGAGCCAAGGATTCCTCCTATACCATTAACTTGGAAACTGAAAATGTAGGTGGTGATGCTACCCATTGTGATAAGGAAGAGGGGATGAGGCATACACTAAAAAAGAAAAGCCATTTACTCAACACATCTGTACAAACAGGTTCTTTGTTAAGAGGTTATAAATTTGGCTTTTTTTTTTTTTTTTTTTTAGAGAGAGAGGGACAGTGAGAGAGAGAGAAAGAGAATCAATTTTATTTAGTTTCTCATGTGGCCCTCACTGCTCCAAGACTTCACTGTGTATGTGGTGCTGGGGTTTGAACCCATGTCCTTGTGTGTGCCAGGCAAGCGCTGTAATGACTGACCCACCACTTCAGCCCCATAAATTTTTTAGTTTTAATATCAGATGTTAACTAACCTGGATGGCAGTTGATTGAAGGGAATCTTTGTTGTGGGGATGGTCTGAAGTGGGTAGCTTCAGAGAATATGAGAAGACATATAAAATGGGATAAATATAGGGGCATGCATTTAAGTTCTCAAATTAATCTACACAGTATAGAATTAAGGAGATAAAAATTTCCTAACACACAAAATGTTTTATTTTTTATTTTATAATTGAAAAATAAAAAATCATGTATTTTATTGCATGAAATGTTGTTTTGAAATATCTATTGTGGCATGGCTAAATTGAGCTGATTAAAATATTCAGTATTTCATATATTTATTTTTTTATTGTGGGATGAAAATACTTAAAATCTACTTGTTTTCAAGAATACAAAGCATTGTTATTCACCCAAACTGTGTAATGCCATGTAGATTCTACAAAGGTAATGTGATCATGTGTAGCCACGTTGGAGGCATAGCATTTAAAATAAACATGGAGATGTTTCTCTTCTACTGTACGCTGCTCAGTCATTTCTGGAGTACTCACTCAGTTTTGGATCACACAAATTAACAATAACATGGGAAGTCTTGAGAATATTCACAGAGGAGTACGAAGGATGGTGAAGCAATTTGAAACCATCAATAATGAGGAGTTTTTCAAGGAATTGGGGATGTTTGCTGAAGAGAGAGACTTTAGGTATGCTTGGTACTGAGAAAAATGCATAATATTACACAAAGGCTGTCATATGAAGAAGGTTTATCCCAAGGGAAAGAACTGGAATCAATGGAAGTAGCTGAGGAGGTCAAGGGATTGGGAAGCTTTTTGTTGAATAAATATGGAACAGTTTTGCAGTAAGTAGTGAACAGAGGCAGAGTTCCACTCCATATAAAGGAAAACCATTGAAATAATTGGGTTTTCCAAAGGCAGAAGTAGCTGTCCCCATTGAAAATCCCTGGAGGTTCATATGTGGAGTTTTATGTTCAGTGTTAGAAGGGTAAATGAGTTAAGTGGCCTGTGGTTCCTGAAGAACACTAGTTGTATTGAGGATGAGGGTCTGAATGTACCAGTCTGCTCAGACAGGTATTCTCAGAACTAGCAGTGAGGGTGAGGGCAGTGGCTTCCTCCTCCATACATTTAAAACTGCTGTCTTGTCTAGCCAATGTCTTGACTTTGCTGGAAGCCAGAGGATTTGGAGACTGCATGTCCACAGGTGTCTCTGTTTACCATCTGTGATTGGGCTAAGTGAGCTGTGATCATGTGCTGAATAACTGGGAGGAAGGAGTATAGAATTGTGCAAACTGCAGCGGCCTGGTCCCAGGAATGATCTTGATTGACACCTATTGTCATTTAAAAAAATGCATTCCTGGAATTTCAGTGACCAAAAGAACTTTAGAAATCAACATCCCAGAAAGTTTCTGAGTTCACACTACTGGGAACGACTGTGGCTTCTCAGAAGCTGAAGTTCCTGAAATGACTCAGTATGACCGAAGAGTCTTGGTTTTAAACAACAATATTATGTTTTGTATAAAATTTAAATATGCATGATTATTTTAAAGTCAATTGGAAATCACCCTGCTACTCCTGCTTTGTGGAATATATGAAGCGTGTATAGAAACAGTCCCTGCCTGTCTAGTAATACAAAGCATTTGCTCTTTGTATGTATTTGGTTGATTTATATAAACATTAGTTTCTTGTAGTCCTCAAAATAATATTTTACGAAAAGGATCTGGGGAGGGGTTGTAGATTTTTCTCCTCTCTGTACCTTGGAAACCACACATTGTTATGCAAAACATGGAATAGCGTGCCCTGCCCACTGCTGAAGGCATCAGCTATTCTAAGAGCTGTCATGGTGACATATTTCCCCTCATTTATACTGAAAGTGGGGCATTTGCTTGTAAGACAGGTTGAAAACAATTTCTCTGGCATTTTGAAAAAGGTGGAAAATGAACCAGCCTCCCCCTTTGCCTCCCTCCCTCCTTCACTGCTTTTTTGCCAGCGTGTACACAGGTAAAGAACATTACAGCCGTAGGAAGGCTAATTAAAACCAATTATAGCCCGACTGACCTGTCACCACAATCAAATTACCAAAAGAACAATGTAGCATATTTAGAAAACAGTTTCCTTGAGAACACGTGTGCCTGATTTGATCACATTTTATTTTCGGGATCCCAGTAAAATGATCACTTAGCTGCAAACACCCGTAGTCTAATATGCCTCCTATATTTGTTTTTCCATAGTAGGGTGCGGCTAATAGAAAATCTAAATGGAGTGAGGTAGGCAAAAGGAAAACGGGGAGATAAATAAGGAAGTCAAGGTTGCCTTTGATTAATTAGGATTGCATAGATTTTTTTAGGGTTTATCTTTAGTTGTTATCTTTCTTTTTATCATGTGATTCATAGAATTATCAAACTCATGAGTGTGGCATTAGGAGCCCTTACGGTCTCGTTGGAACTAGTTTTCTCCAGCCCGCTTTCTTTTACTAGCATACAGTTCACTCCAGTCACATCAATATCACCCAATGCTATTGCACAAAAGCTCTCCAAATCAGCTGGAATAGCCCTATTTCATTTTTCCTGGTTGCTGTATGGTATCTCATGATGGGAACTCACTATAATTCATTCAACCAATGAAAGGGTATGTGCATTGCTTTCAGATTTTGTCTCTTCAAATAAAACCATGGGAAGCAGCATTTTACCCTATAGCCATGTGTGTGCAGCTCTAGGATAATTCTAGGGGTTTCTGGACACAGGATGAGTGGATTTTTAGTTTTAATAGATATTCTCTTGTTTTCCAAAAGGCTGCAATATTTTATATTTATACCAGTAATTTAATAAAGTTTGATTTTCTTCACATTAATCATAAAAAGTTATTATAGTTTTTTCAACTTTTGTTGCTTCAATGAGGGTTTAAAGCAAATTTATTTGCCTGAGTATTAGAAAATTTGAGTATTAAAGAATGAGAGGGCATTTGGATTTGCATTTTAATGAAATGTCTATTCAAGTCCTTTGCTTCTTATTAGTCTTAGTTTTCTTTTTTCTGGCAGTTTATAAGAGCTCTTTGTATATGATAGCTACTATTCTGAATCACAAAATTCCCCAATAATTTATCAATTGGATTTTTATAATATCCTCTGTCATATACAAATTAAACAACTATGCATAGTCAAATACCTCTTTCTCTTTTTACTTCCTAAAGATCTTCTGGCTTTCCAGTCTTCATTAAAAAGCATTGCTTGCTTAGTTTGACCATTTAGTCTCCTGGATATTCTTATAATACTTTGGTCTATCGTTTTGATTAGTTTTGCTGGTTTCACTTGTGAACAAATTATATTATCTCCTGAATTCGACTGTTGTGTTTGTTGTACATTAAATGTTTACAGAGATTTTTCTTCATTCCTATGCCAATGTCTTCAAGTGGCTTTAGGATGTGTTCTGATATCTGGTTGGGTCAGTCTTCTCTCAGTGCTACCTGAATTACATTTATACGCTAGTTTTGAAACAGTTAATGTTTTTGTATAACCCTTCTCATTCGAGAGTCCTGGTGTGTCTTCCATCATATGTAGATATCATTTAAGTACATAAGTGTTTCATTACTTTATTTATACAGATCCTGTTTCTTTCTTCTTAAATATATTCCTGTGGATTTTAGAATGTATAAACTATTTTTGTTTCCATTTTTCATTTATTCATACTTATAGCTTAAGAAAGACTATTTATATATAAGTACATATTATCTCCTCCCATAAAATTATTGAAAAATTAAATCTGGGCTTTTTACAAACCAAAATATCTTCATTGTGCCCTTATTCTCAGTTTATGGTTGAACCTGCTATAGAATTAGAGATTGAAGTCACTTTTTCTCATAACTTCGAAGGTATTAATTCTTTTGTCTTCTATGTTACTGATGAACTTGATACCATTTGGATTCTCATTTCTTCATAGATGAATTTTATCTTTTTCTCTAAGAAAACTTTTAGGGTATTTTTTTGTTTATCTGAACTGTTCTGGAATTTTACAGGTTTTGATTTGAATTATGCCATTTTTTAAATTCATTCTTCTGGGGACTCAAAGACCATTTCAATTTAGGAATTTCTCTTTTTCTTAAGCATTTTACATTTTCATCTTTAAAAACATGCTTTGTCATTTCTTCCATTTTTATTTCGTATTTTTACTTTCTGAAACCCTTTTTAGTCTACTATTGAGTCTCCTAAAAATTGATTTTCTGTATCCTTTTTTTTACCTTCTGTTTTTCTAGAAATATGACTTTGGGCTTAGCTCTCTGAGGCTGAGACTTTCACAACCACTTGCATCTCTCATATAACATAAGCAAGGAATATATGTTTGTTGTGGGCCCTGAGATGTAGAGGTTGTTTGTTGTATAGCAAAAGCTGACTAAGACAATGTATTTCTTTGTCTTTTTTGCAGTATATGATAGCAGATTAATTGCCTTTTATTTTCTTCAGGATTTCTTTCTACTTTTCTAATTGCCATTTTTCATAGTAGTTTGCATTTTTATTATTTTGTATTTCTTTAATTTCTCCGAGGACAGAGTTAATCTCTTTTGAAAAATCATGCTCATTTATCTGTGGTCATCAGTTCTGTTAATTTACAAATATACAAAGAGTTGAAAGTTAAAGATTGACAGCGGTAGGTCATGGCAACATTAGCATAAGAAGGCAAGCCTGGCCATTCCAACACTGAGCAAAGTGGATTTCAACCCAGAGGAATCCCGGAGACAAGGGACTGTTCATCTTGCTATGAGGGTCTACTTGGATCTGTGATAGACAGATGTCCCTTCCACTCTGGCCGGAGATGGATATTTTGCTTCCTACTCTCACCCTTCGCAATGTGGAGTCATCACATGCGTGCTTCATGCAGGGGTTTAGGGTTTATCTGTAGGCCCAGGATTCTCTGTGCCCTGGTTTTTCTAGGCTCTGTGTTTTACCTGCCATCAGGGAAGTCCCAGTCTCTGCATTTACTCAATATTTATTTCTCTTTTACAGCATAAACATCTTCTAATCAATATTTTCAAATTCATCTATCATCCACATACATTTTAGAATATCTAGTCTAGGATACTACCAAAAAAAGAAAGAAAGAAAAAAAAATCCCTATTTTACCTTTTAAATTCTAGTGGCAGCTTGTACAAGTGAACTTGGGCAAATGATCCTCTATGGTCCCCAACTTTTTCACCTATGAAAGGAGACAGAAATATCTCTCTCAGTTTTGTGCAGTACCCTATTATAGTACATATTAAAAATGTTTAGCAGAGTGTCAGTCACACTGTAAGTGGCCTACAAGTGCTTCATTCATTTCTGTTATTCATTTTTCTATGATTTATATCAATAGTAAAAATGGATTCAATAATCATATCTTGAGTAGTGTGGTATTGTGAAATAGCAGAGTGGGCACCTGTGTGTAAATAAAGACTTATTGGAACACAGCCATGCCCATTTATGTAATACCAATTCCTGATGTGGTACCACAATGGCAGAGTTCAATAATAGTGCAAGAAACCAAAGCAAGTTTAAAATACTTAACATCTACCCTGTGAACAAAACTTTGCCCATCCCTGTTTTGGTATACAGGAGCAGTGACTTTTCAAGATTGACCTCAGTGCTCCATCACCTGAAGACTTACACACATCTGCATTGGAATGTCTGTCACACTTTTTGACATTTGGTTTTCCAGTAATCTCTGTAATTACTCCCCCTCTATGTCCTTATTGGCCTTCAGCTTTCCTGTCTCCAGCTCCATGAGTCTCACTGGCTCCTCACAGGGAACACTTCCCAACCTTTCTTATTCTTTTCTCTCTTCTCTAGATAATCTCTTCTGCTATATGACTTCTTCTTTTTCTTTCTTTCCTTTTTTTTTTTTTTTTGAGAGAGAGAGAGGGAAAGAATCAATTTTGTTTTACTTTTTCATCTGGCTTTTGTTTTTCCAGCACTTAGTTGTGTACATGGTGCTGAGGTTTGAGTACAGATCCTCACGCATGCCAGGCAAGTGCCCTACCACTGAGCCACCTCTCCAGTCCCATATAACTTCTTTTGGATACTTTTGCAATTTTTGTGTGATTTATATCATCTCCTTTATTGCACCACTATGCTTCAAGCAAAAATAAAATCTCCAAAATTAAATAACATATGTATCCAATCACTTTTCACATTGTGACAATTCTTGTCCATGTGGGCTGCGTTCCTGAATCCTTCTTTGCACTTGCCACCGCCCTAGTTTGCATCTGTTTCCTTGTGTCCAGATGTTTCCCCTGATCCAGACCTATCTTCCATTCCACCCTCCTTTCCTACATCCTAAGCTCTGTTCCTTGGGACTGTTCAGTGCTGTTCAATTCCTCACCTTCGACACCTTTTGGTTTCATTTCTATGACAAGATCGGGAGGTTCTTCAACCTCTTCATTTCTCTGCCCACAGAACCGTCCTGCTACTCATTGACCGCATAACTCAAATTTACTCTCTTTCTATAATTACTTCATTTCTTTCCAGGTAGAATTTCCTCCCTGCTTTCAATATTTTACCCATACTTTAGAATGCTGAATTTATTCTTCATAAACTCTATTAGTATTATTTGTTTAAACAAACCTGGCTCTGACACTAGATTATACATTACCCAAGGGTGAATGTGTGGTCTCATTCATCTTTGTGCTTAGTATGGTACCCGACTCAGAAGCCTGTCTGATAAGGTCTCATTAAATAAGTTTAACAAGCAAGTTTAAAAAAGCTCTAAATAATTGTTATCAATTTGTGAACAATTGCTTGGTTATACTGTTGTGGGATTGATGACACAGAAAAATAGCCACAGTCTCCCACGTAGACACTCTGGAATTTTGGGAAGAGTCATCATGGACCCTGCTCTGCAAAAATATCTTTTTTTCCTTTAGGGAGCAAGTAAGACAAAGATGTTGATTGTGAAAATATAGAGAAAAGTCATAATCTGTAGGATAATGACTTGAAAATCTTCAGCTAAGATTTTGTAGTTTATTCAGTTAGTTCTCCTTTACTCATCTTGAAGAGAATAGAATCCTCATGATCAAAGATTCAGTTAATCATTGTCACCAGTGATGACATCTGGACATATCACATAATAATCTTCACAGGAAGGTGTTGATAAACAGCATTTCACAAATGGCTCAATCTGATGCCCATAAAATTGATATAAAAAGGTCTAGGTATTATAGGACATCTGTAGGAACTGAAGTCAAACAGAACTTATTTCTTGTACTAGCAACTCTGACTCTAAAAATAATCTCATGGGCTCTTGTAGAAGAGCTGGATGGAGTGGTGGAGACTATGGATGTTCTGGGCATGAGAAAACAGTAACAGTACTTGTACTCATGGCTTTTAAACACCTAGGAGTCCCAGCCATGACTCCACGCCTCGGTGGACTGTGGATTTCAGGAAGCTTCCTGGAGAAAGTGAACCTGTTCTAGAGCAGGCTTGTAGAGACCCCCGTGGTATTTTAGCATGTGTCAATGACCTGCTGGCTGCTGGCCACCAGAACCCATCTGACTCCAAGAGTAGATTGCAACAAGTAACTATGATAAAGTGTGATTCAGTGTGGAGGTAGAAAAATATAGTGAGAAAGCGAACCCGTTTTCAGATGAGGAATTTAAAGCCAAGTGTCTTTCCAAGGCTACTCACCCAATAAACAGTAGAGCCAAAATTTGAGCATAGTTTTCATTTACTTCTAAGTGTGTGTTTTTAGCCAGTAAGTTCATACTCTTGATAGTATATGTTTATATCTTCTATATTTACACATTATTTGAAGCATATGGTAAAAACTTAAGTGTCTCACCACACATATGAGGAACTCAGGAATTTTTTATCTTTGTTAAGGAGTCAGTCTTATTTGACTGAGTATTCCTATGAAACAAATTAAAAGTCTATAACAGCAATCATTTATTGCTTCACTGCTTTTATAGGTCAGGAAGTAGGGAATGGCTTATCTGGGTGCTCTGGCTCAAAATTTTCATGAGGATGCAGTACAACTGTTAATGGGACTGTGGTCTTCTTAGAGGATAGCCTGCGAGTGGGTTCTACTTCTAGTCCACCCCCATGGGTACTAGAAAGCCTCCATTTTCCACCCCATTCCCCTTTTCATGGGGTTGCTTCATAGCATGACACCTGGATTCTCACAAGGTGAGCAATCCAAGGATAAACAAAGACTCCCCAGGCTGGGAGCCATGATCTCAATCTAATCTTTGGAGGTGGCATCACCAAACAATATTCCATTCATTAGCAGCAAACCACTTAGTCCAGCCCTCACTCAAATGGGGAGAATTATTAATGGAATGAGTACCAGAAGGTGGGGGCCATTGGCACCATATTGGGGACATCTCTTAGTCTTTTTGTTTTCAGCCTCTTCTATGACCATAATCACTTTTCTGCACTCAGAAGTATTCATGTTCAGATTATTGCAGAATCTACTGCAGGTGTCAGACAGAAATCAATGCAATATGGCAGCATGTCTCGTCATTCCGGGAAATCCCCACAGCTAGTATTTCTTTCTGATGACAGATCCGTAGGTGGTAAAGCAATCCATCAGGATTAGTAAATGAGGTTGTTAGTACAATTATCATTGGCAAGAGCAGAGGCACAATAATATTTATCTATTCATTACACTCAATGGAGTATTAAATAAATATGTATCCATGTGTTCAAGAGATGTTAAGAGCAAAATTTACACTAAGAAAATAGATGGTGTGGATAGGTTAGGACCCTTGGGATCTAGTCGTTGTCCTAGCTGTATGTCATAGCAGTATCATTTAGTCTCTGTAGTTCTCAGTAGTTTATCTTAAACCAAGGTAGTCAAACAAGAGTGGAGTTTGACAACTCAAAGATGTTCAAGCATTGGGCCAATAACACGAGAGGTGAAGAGACTAGAGATGACCCAAAATGAGTAGTGGTATGAAATTGAAGACTGCATCAACCATCTCAAGCAGGTGTACCAGCCCTTTACTGTCATGGGAGATACGGGCGCAAGCATGGCAGATCTGTTGCTTTTTCAAAAAAAGTGGAAAACCCAGGCTTTTTGTAACCTTTTCCTATTTTAATTGAATAGGGGCTAGATTTTTAGCCAATTGTACAACAGTGTGCTTAGCAAGCGTGAGGCCCTGAGTTCAATCCTCAGCACTGTGAAACAAAACAATGTACCCCATTCCTCAAACATTATACAGGCCAAACAGCGCTTTGCCTGTGGGTTCTCAGTTGGAACCCTAAAATGAGCACATCTTTTAAGACCTCTCCAGAGGAAAAAAAATATGCTGCTCTTTTTTATTTAAAAATATAAATTAAGGAACAAGTATTGTGGTATAAAGACTATTTATTGCACGCAAACATCTCTTTTATGGATGGCTGTTGCAGGTAGACGTAAAACATGTCTTTGTCTTCCCTTAGGTGGTTTGTTTTTCCAACACTCTGATTGCTTTAGAAAGATCTACATTTCTGCTCCAAGGAATCAATAAAAAATGGTTAATGTGAAAGACACTTCTCATTTCATTTATATTTGAC
Source organism: Aplodontia rufa (assembly GCA_004027875.1). Classification (NCBI taxonomy): domain Eukaryota; kingdom Metazoa; phylum Chordata; class Mammalia; order Rodentia; family Aplodontiidae; genus Aplodontia; species Aplodontia rufa. The sequence goes on from PVKS010006481.1 coordinate 47,893, forward strand.
CCCTTGTGCTGCTGGGAAAATAGAACAGGAACCACAAAATGAGAAATTTAAATGAATCTTGATGCTATCTGATAGGAATCTTCACTACCGCGGGTCATGGACTCAGTGAGAACATCTATCTAATACTTGTTAAAATTAAGTCATAAATTATATTCATAAAGATTTTTATAAATAACCTCTCACAGGGTCAATGTCAACAGAAGAAATTAAAAAAGCAATTGAGAAGTCCTGATGAATGAGCTTGTAGGCCCTGGAATTGGCTGCATGATTGTCAGGTCCCAATTTTTACCTAATAAACACGAAAATGCCATTGTTAATATTGACACAAGGAAGTTAAATGGAGATGCTCACTGTGATAAAATGTCAGTTTGGTGAAATTAATATGAAGATCATGAGTTTAAATATACAGAAGAGACACAAAATGGAAAATTCTGGGTCTTGCAAGTTCTGGAATTGATAATTGGGAAGAAGCAATTTCTAGAAAATTCTATGAGAATTTTTATTTTCTGAATCGGTTAGGGGAAAGAGATCATTATTGTACTATTTTGGGGACACTAGTGTCTTTGTTGCTAATTCCAGAGAAATCATATCTAGCACAGGACTGTATTGCTATCTCTGCCCTTATTGTATCTACAGGCGCCTGACTTCAGTCCCTCAGGAAGGACAGTAAACAGGATAGAACCAGTAAACTGTGTTTCAGGGTCAGTTTGCTAGTTAGGACTGGACTCGGGTTCCTGAAAAACCCATTTAATATCCCTGTTGGTTTTTAGGCTGTTGCCTCACAGGTAGATTCTTCATGTGAATTTTTTATGGGATCATCTGGGTTTGGCTCCTGTCTAAACCATCTATCTGTTAGTCCTGTGACCTTGGGCAAACAGATCAACATCTCGCTACCATTCCACAGATGGGAATAATCCTACCACCTGGGATTGAAGATTAAATCATTGTTGCATATGAACTATTAAGGTGCTTGTGATGCATGCTGTAAAATACATTGTTAATCAACTGTAGCTATTACTGTTATTATTGCTTTTCCTTAATATCCTTGCCAATCTCATAAGACTTCTGTCCTTGTATGCTGTACCTGCTACATTTACTACAGTACTTCAGTCTCAAAGGCTCATGATTCGGACTGCTCCTTTTCTGGTACCATGTGTTTTTGTTTTCTGTTGTTATTTGTTTATTTTATTAAGCAATTGAACTGTTGTACAGTCATAGATTCATGTATAGTAACAATATGATATGCCCCGATCCTAATCCAAAATCACCCCACCCCAGTCTCTTGACTCTACTATATTTCTCTCTATAACAGAATAAATGTCTTTACATATACATACATACATACATACATACATACATATATATGTATATATATACACGATTATGCATTTTCCAGAATTAAATGATTGAATAAGTATTATTTGGCTTCTCAGGGGAGTAAAGAATAATGTTCATAGCAGCTCAATATGCAATAGCTAAATTATGGAATCAACCCGGATGCCTGTCACTGGATGAATGGATCCAAAAGCTGTGGTATACACACACGCACATGCGTGCGTATGCGCGCGCGCGCACACACACACACACACACTCATATTACAGTCTTTGAAAGTAAATGGATGGCAATGGAAGAAATTATGCTGAGCTAAATTAGCCAAACCCAGAGACTCAAGGTTCAAATGTTTTCCCTCATTTTTTTTCAAGAATTGAATCTGCAGCAACCAATTTCTTTGCCAAACTTACTTCATTCTTGTCTGAGCTTAGGACAGGTTCTGCCTTATCACCTTCTTCACAATTATGAATGGGTGGGGATTTCTCACAGGTGGCAGGAATCTGTCACACTCAGTGGACAGAAGGGTTCCTTTGTGTGTTTGCAGGAAGGAGCTATCAAAGAACTCTGCATGTGGACCTCAAGATTCTGATAATAGGGTGATGTAGATCTTAGCAATGAAAATTCTATGGCAAAGTACCCCGGTCCCTGCACTCAATAAGGGAACAGTACTCATGTCTTCTAGATTTAGCTCCTACTTTACTGTCTTTACAGAATGATTCCATAGATGTCAGCCCCACCTTCTCCTTGTTGCTATTGCTGTGTCCTATACCAACGTCTACCCTGGGGTTTGCAGCATTTTGGTGCAACTCTTCTTATGCATGTCTGATCTCCCTACTCAAGGGATGTGTCTCTAGGGCCACAATCAGGAGTGGAATAGAACAGTTCTTGGAAATATTTCTTGAGTAAGGATGAGGAGCAAGTAGGCTGCCAGGAAAATGGCCCTGTTGGTGAGGATTCTTGATGGAGGAACATTCATCTATCCATTCAAACTGGATCAGACTCTATTTTAGTATCATTTAAAAATTTATTTGATGCACAGTTATACATATCTATAGGGTACAGTGTGACATTTTAAACATGTATACAGTGTATATGGTTGGATCAGGAACATTGGTATATGCATAACCTCAAACATTTATCATTTCTTTGTGTTAGGAACATTCAAAACGTTCAAAATATACCTGTTTTGAAATGTATAATTAGTTGTTGTCAACTATAGACATCATTTTTTTTAAGTAAGAAGGAGTGGCTTGAACCACATGTGTGAACTCCAAAAGAGTAATTCCCAGGAACATGACTCTCAACTGGACTTACTACAGATACCTTTAATGATATTTGCATGTTGTTACCTACTTCAAGCATAAAGTCCCACCCCCAAACACACATGCACAGATATCTTATGTAGTATTACAAGGGTCTGGTATTAAGTCACCAAGCTCTCTTTCTAAATTGTGTTGGACTCCTCAGCCAGGAGATCAATATTTCTTCTGGGCTTATAAAGGATCTTCTTATCTTTGGAGCATTTGTTTTGGGTTTCTAACCAATTGGTGCCTTTCTGAGTCTCATGCTGGTCTTCTGGACTGGGATCTTCCTGGGTTTGAACCAATATTCTCAGTGTGGACAGGACTCACCCGCATGTCAGTAAGGCTCAGATGTAAATTCTTCTTGGTTATTTACTTTGATTACACTATGTACAGCACTGCATTTCTAAAGTCATTGCTGTTTTTATTTTAGTTGTTATTACCCAATTTGGTTTCAAAAGTTTAAACATAGGGACTCTTTCTAGTGACCTAGATTGCCCTCAGCCTCCTTAGACCTTCCCTGTACCTTCTGAAGTGGCTGATTTTGGTTGGGACTCAAGAATATCTTATAGGATGACTGATGACTTCAAAATTGTTTATTCAGATGTTCTTTTCACTGTCTTCTGTCACTCTGATGTCTCCTGAATGCTACAGCTGAGGTCAAGATGGTCTGCCGAGGTCCTGGTATACTTGGGCCTTTGTAAATTAACTGTTTCTTGACAACCACAGATAACACAACTCTGGTCCATACTTAACATCTAACTAAACAACATTCAAGAAAGCTTGAGTGGAGCAAGAAGGTCGGGAGAAGAAAAGGAAATAGCACAGTATCCCAGAAAGAGTGTGGGGTGGACTCAGGCCCATATGCTTTGGGATTCTAAGCCAAGCTGTATGATATTGGGCAAATTACTTAACCTCCACAAGCCCTAGGTTTCAAACTCATGAGAGATGTGGGATTAATAAGTATCACCTATTCCATAGGATTGTTGTGACTATTAAATGAAATTACACAAATTCTATACAAATAAATATTAGCCTAAAAATAAAAATCTTTTTCTGAATTAGATGATCAAGTATTTTCTACTCTGAGATTAAACTTGAAATGAATTTAAGTAAGAAGACAAGTGACAGAAAGGTCTAGTGACTGTGTAAGATTAAATGGCAGAGGGGACTTTAGGAGAGGAAGCATCATGAAAGAAAGAAACAGTAATGGAATGTAGCGTCTCTGTCACAAACCTGGAACCAGATTGTCTGTAGTGATTTGACAGTATTTGTCCCAAGCAAAAATTTTTGGAGAAAAATTTCTACCATCTTTCCAAGTGTTCTAAGAGACCGATGATCTAAGAGACAAAGTTTCACTAGTTTCAGCTTATTTATTTAGTTTTTCTTTCCAAAGTTGACAAAAAAGGAAAATGTAAGTTTAAGATATACTCACACACCTGGTGCTTTTAGAATATTACTTGATGCTAACACTCGCACCCACCAGAATGCCTTGGAACTGGTGAGCCCTTGCTGGGTGCTGGACACCTAGGCAGGCCCTGGAAATGTGCAGGTGAATCAGGCAGCATGGTCTTTGTCCTCATAGAACTTTCAGTTTAGATGGGAAGACAGACCATAAATAATTACACAGATAACTCTGTAATTATAATATTAAGAAGAGCTATGGAAACAGAGTGAAGCTTTTAAAGGTACTTATAACAGGAAGACTAATCTATTTGGTGGTAGGGAGAGATTGTAATAAAATGTTGCCCCAAGGCTGTGACATTTCACTGGAGCCCTGAAAGAGGAATAGAATTTATTCAGATGAAAAGGAAGACATTCTCCAGGCACAGCACATACTTGTTTATCATCTGGGATGTCAATTTCTGACCTTTTTTCTTTTTTAAAGTACGTACTCATGCTTTGAAGTTAATACCAATCTCTACTCTAGGAATCTTCCATTTCAGATCGGAGATAATTGTCTCGGGCTTCAACTGGTGACTGTTCTTGGTCTCTCCCTGGCTCTGGACTGGCTCGTGGTTTCTGTGTTGCTTTTCATGTGCTTTTTGGGTTTTGCTTTCCCTTCCTTGTTTTGTGCCTGCTCATTAAAACTGAAGGTGAAGGGACTTTAGAGAAGTTCATTTTCCATTTCAGAAAATGCTAGTCTTACTGAAGAGTGGTTCTCCGAGATGCAGAGCAAATTTAAATTGCATTTCCTATTTGATACAACTGCTTGTGAACATAAGAAAATAGAATCAATTTATTAAAGAAGCCATGTGCAAATGCAAGGCGTGTTTGCAAAGGCTTATTATAGGACAAAGGCAATTGCTGCTTTGTTTACTTGGTTTGTGGCTAGGTCATTATAATGATTCTTTTCCAGAAAAAAGTAAAAAAGGGTGTAGACTGAGATGTCTTTGGCAGGATAATTGCTTCCATTTTATTTAAAGATAATTTGGATGTTAAAAATCATTGCTACAGTGGACATTGCTTATTTTGGGCTGTCTAGTACCACTTGGTCCACACTTGGAAATTTTATTCCAATATTCTGTGTGTTATTGTATTGGTTAAAGTAATGCTGACTGTTGCAATAAATAAATGGTTTATTTTCAATGCCTAAGCTTAGTGAAAATGTATCTCTGGCTCATATGATTATCTAGTGTGGGTGATCTCAGGATGATGGATTCTACTTACGCATTTAGAGATCTCTGAAAATTTTGTCTTCGTGAATGTCTCCTCTTCTAAATGTTTAGAGTTTTCTCATTTAAACTGGCAGATGGGAAAAGACAGAGAAGTTCCTATATGGGAAATTGTCTCGGGCAAGATCCTCGCCATTGGCCAGAACTGAATTACGTGATCAGCCCTTGCTGCAAGAGATGTTGGGAAATTCATCATAGTTACCTGTGTGGGAGGAAAAGTGATTAGCAGTCTGTGCTACAGGTATATCTACCTCTTCCTTATGTTTCAGAGAATGTAGCCACATTTGATTAAAGATGGAGCATGTGGCCAGCCCTCACATAATCTACCCAGAGATGGTCTTTGACCTGAGTTAATCCAGCTCAGCCGAAATTCCAGACTTTTTTGGGTGGTTGGGTGGCATCCTCTTACCTCTTGGAGACACACAGGCAATATGTAGTTCTACTTCAGACGGTTTGAGATGGGCGGTGGGGTGAGGGACATGCCTTAGAGTTTGAAACCATCACCTAAATAATGTAAGCCCAGACATGCAAACAGAGAAACCAGGTTCTGATCATTGTTTCAGCCGATGGTTTAACCTTTTCCTGAAGCTGTATCTACTTTTCATTCAGAGGAGCTACATAGTTCCTTGTATTTATTAATTTATTGTTTAATTCAGCTTGAATTAGTATCTGTTTTTTTTGTAGTATATGTTCTTAAAAACTTACAATCTTGCAGATGGCATCTTAAGTAAACAATTTCTCAAATACTTTGGGAGTATTTATTATTTAAGTGACTTTATTTGGTATGTGATCTCATTGGAGAAATGGGCTGTTTCTTAATTTAAGGCATTGTACCAGGTCAATTTTTATTATGAACACCTAGTTGCCCACTGGCCATATCCTTGACTTAGTCCTTATTGGAGATACTGCCATTTCATGGTTTAAACTCCTATCTTTAAATACATTGGGGTTTTAAGCAAAATCCCCGGCAGGGAAGGAATCAGGTTTCTTCTTGGGGTGACATGCATGCCTTCAGCATTTGCAGTCAACACTTCCTGCTAATGATGAGTGCAGCAGCACTTACCAATCTGTTTAACAGTACTTGGTAAATCGTGAAACTTCAAAATATATCATGTCATGGTAACAAAGTGGACTTTCAGGATTTCCTTGGGGCTAAAGATTGAGCAACTAGCCAGAGGAGGCATGGCCAATTTTATTAGTTAGAACATGGACTTAGTTTTAGCAGAATAGGTTTTAAACAAGTTAGAAACTTCTTTTTCTTTCAGAGATTTTTGAGCTGACGTTGTGGCTGTGCTGCAAGAATTCTTCAGGGTCCAGGCTCCTAGCATGTTGTTGCCATTTCTTCCCTAGGATGCTGCTTTTGTTCACATGGTCCGGGATGGCTCATCACCAGGTCTGCATTTCAGTTAGGGTGAAGATGAAAGGGGGAAAGAGAGAATTAGCTGGAATAGATTAGATTGTTCTGCAGAAATAATCATCTTCAAAATTTTGGTGGCTTATATTTTGCTCATGTTACATGTTTATTACGAGTGACTGGGGATCTGCTTCGTAATCTCACACTCAGACACATCGTTGATGAACCATCACTATCTGCAATGTTTCTGGGGCCTCCAGTGGGAGAAGTCAGAGTGTTGACTCAGCTGTTCAATGACTAGCCTCCTCCTATTGGTCAGAGCTGAGCACATGGCCACACCTAACTTTAAAGAGTTAGGAGGTACAATCCCATGGTGTAATGTAAGTGAATAGCTGTAACGACCACCACAGAGGACACAACTCTTCGAAGTAGGACCTAGATGTTGAACGCATCAGTCCCCACGTAATTAAGAATCAGAATCTAGGCATATGGTTTCATCTAGCCAAAAAGGATGCTGGTAAAAGTAGTCTTCATTCTTGCTAGTGATTATGATTTGCAGCATTTCCTTTTGAGTATTTCTTAGAATTTCCATCTCTTTGCTTACATTACCCACCTCTTCTGACATGGTGTCCACTTTTTCCACTTAGAGGGCTTAGCACATTAAATAGTTATTTTATCTGGTCTGATAATCCCTAGATCTCTGTCATATCTGAATCTGAGTCTGTAGCTTTCTTTGTATCTTCATAGTGTATATTTTCTTGCTTTGTAGTATGCCTGGTCATTTCTGTCCAAAGTCAGACATAATGTATTGGGTACACTAACTGAGGTAAGTGTGTTTTTAATGTGCAGTTTCGCGTTCATCTGGGTAGAAGTTATACTCTGGTTACCACTTGCACTAGCTGTAGGATCTTGAGCCTCCAGTTTCCTTTTTGTAATCCATGTTGCTTCCCTAGGAACCTCTTCTTAAATAGCATCGTAACCTTTCAATTTTGTCTCCTGCTATTATACAGGAGCCCTGTTGATGTGGTGTAAAGTGTTGGAGGAAGGCAAGATTCTATACTCCTATGATTCACTCTGTTTTTTAATAAGCTTGTGTCCCTAAACTGTGACATTTACAAATACTTCTCTGTGATTTGCTTTTCTTATGTAGGTGAGACAGAAAGGTTGAAGAGGGGCTGGAGTTAGATATTCTCCATTTTCCACAGGAGTTAAGCTTTGACTAGTTTATCTTAAGGGTTGGGCATATTTCAAAATGATTCCTTCTTCCCTCTTCCTACTAGATATAAAAAGCGATTTCCTCAGATCTCCACCAGGAGAACCTGGGGAGACTCTTGAGGTATAACTCATGAAGGAATGGGGTTGTCCCTGAGTTCGGAACCCCAGGATTTTTTAACTTACACTAGTCCATGGTAAGCTCCCAGCAGTTTATCAGCTACAATTTCAATTTTCAATGCCCATTTGTGGATTCAGCAGATTTTGCTCCTGGAAAGTCAAGATTCTCCATATTTGCCTGTCTCTTAGTTTTGGGGTATTGATTTGCCCTGTGTCCTCAATTTTCTGATAGATCTAAGAAGAAATGTTTCATTTATTTAGTTTTTTCTTTCTGTGAGGACTTCCAAGTTATTTGCATGTTAGAGTGGAAACCCACTGTAAATAATGTGTTCATCATTAAAGTAATGTAACCTGGTAAAAGTCAAGGTCATTACTAGGGAAGTGGCAGTGTCTGCATACCCCACATAGATGAAACCACAGCTGAGAGAGCTGCAGGGTTCAGGCTTCGGTGAAGGGCCCAGAAAACCATTTCTTAGAGAATAAGTCAGGACTTGGAATTTAAGTCCAGACTGTTCCAATGCTAGTGTATGACTGTGCCAATGCAGCTAGAACTCTCTGTCCTTTGTCACTCTTCCTTCTCCAGCTGCAACCCTGAAGAGACACTGTCAATGTCATGAGCGGGCAGGAGACTGGAGGTAGGCAACACAGAAGCCAACCTTGCCTACCCTCTAGTGCATGTGGGATGGAATTAGTTGGGTGAGACTGAGGGTTTAATATCATAATAGACGAAGCTTTTTATTACTGGACTGTAGCAAAGGACAACTGCATTACTGGAAAAGTGATGGAAGTGGAGGCAAAGTCTGCCGGGTGCTTGTCTCTTCTACCCTTCTTTCTGTGTAACAGACTTGCCTTTTCACCTAGCACATTGGACTCCACCTAAAAATGCCTTTTGCTGCCCTCTTTGAAGCTAGATATGGCCACAGAGCTCAATTTTCTGGAAATACAACTGTTAATAAGAAGGGCTGAGTTATATTTCTGGTGAATACCTTTGGGAATTAAACCCATGGTGACTTCATCCCTGAGCTACATCTCCAGCTCTTTTTGTTTTTTATTTTGAGACAGGGTCTTGCTAAGTTGCTTAGGATCTCACTAAGTTGCTGAGGTTGGTTTTGAACATGTGATCCTCCCCCGTCAGCCTCCCCAGTTGCTGGGAATACAGGCATGCACCACTGCACCCAGATCCTTTTCTTTGTTTCCCCTCTGTCCTAGTCTTTGATGGCTGGATCTCCTGCAGCCATTCTGGACCAGGAGGACAGAGGTCAACACTTCAGATTCTGGGAGCAGAGGGGTACAAAAAACTAGTCCCTGGAAAAATAAAATTGCAAATCTAGCCTTGGATTTTTTTACCTGAAAGGTTTTATATGTGATATGAGTAACCTTCTATTATATGTAATGCACTAATTTTAAGGGGTTTTATTTCTCCTAATAAAGATTAATTCTAATTGCCATAAACCTGTCCAACATTATATACAGGAGGGAGAAAAATTGTTCCACGAGGGCATGTTTGCACATCTGCAGTGGTAAGAAAGAAGAAACTGCATTTCTTTAGAGTTTAGCCCTTTTAGTAAGCCAATTACAAAACGGGAAGCTGACAACTGAGGGAGTTCTACACAAAAGCAAGACAGACAAGGGGAAACTGTTACTTCAGGTCTTTTCAGAAGCAGTTGTCAATATGAAATGATACTTAAAAGGGAAAAGCAGCTGTTCGCAGCTGAGTCAGGAGAGTCAGGAGAGGCTGGCAGAGCCATAGACTGCCGTGTAAGAGTCACCCTCCAGGAAGAGAGGAGGGGAGAACATCGAGTGGAAGGGTCCCAGAATGTCACCTAGTCGAAGGAAGGTGGGGAAAACCCATCAGGGAGAGCTGGAGCCAAAGCTGACCTTCAGGGGAACCCCGAGCTCCATACCTCACCACCCTCAGTCACTGTGGTTGGCATGACCTCAGCCCTGAGAATTTCAGAGCTCAACTGCTAGAGCCCTTGCTAATTATACTCTCAAAGCTAGGTGACCCATGAAATGCAATCTTGTGGTCACCACGGAAGCTAAGACTAAGCACTTCCAAGCAGTCGGTAGCACTGTGCACAGCGAGCCACTGTGCCAGGGGACTAGCTTCATGGCGGTGTGCTGGAGGTGGTCCAACAGGACCAAGTGCTGCCACAGAGTTTTCTGGAAGAGAGTGAAGAAGCGTGTGAGCAGCGTCAACCGCGGAGCTAACTTGAAGCAGATGCAAAGTCACCTTGATGTGGATGAAAACACAGACTAGGAGCAGAGGCCACGTTGCACCCGATTCAGCTGCAGTGCTGGGGGCTCTCTGCGCCTGCAGCTTCACATAAGCCACCCAAACATCGCCAGGTGGCCCATATTTTAAATATAAAGGGGGAGTTCCACAATAGCAAAGACAAGAGGACTGTGAAAGTTGTCTCAAAGGTTGCTCAGTGGCTCCGCTCATGTGCATAACAGTGATAACATGGTGATGTGATGTGAGGGGACCCATGGAGAAAATTGTCTTAATAGTTACACCTTTGCTTTCAGAGCTACTGGATGGTTACATGGTTCCAATTATATGATGATTTAAAGTTTTTTTTTAAATTTAAATTTAAATTCAAAAAACAGAATTTATTTTTTGAAACAGTTTTAGGTTCACAGAAAAATTAATGGAAGGCAGAGAGAGTCCCCATATGCTCTCCCTCCAAAGGCATAATCTCCTCCATTCTCATTTAATTTTAATTTTAACATTTACAATTAAATAAAAATATTAGATATATGCAGACATCTTATGCATATGACAAAAACTGTCATGCCAGGAGACTGTGTCCCGGGTTCACACAGCTGGCCAGTGTCAGGGGCAAGCTAATTGAGACCTTCTGACCTTTCTAGGATCTTGTTTTTGTCCCTTTAAGAATGGCTTCCAAAACAGGAAAGCTGGCTACAGCATGACCTGGGTGACATGCTCTTTGGGGAAGCGGGGCCACTGTGGAATAATTTCAGAGGTCTAAAGAGTGTCCCAACTGTGAGTTCCATGTGCAATACCCAGGACAGTGAAATGTGGCGGGGGAGAGTGAGACTCTAACAGCATCCGCAGGGAGGTTGGGACTGAAATCCACGCGGGGCCTGAGGAAAGGTAGAAGGCTCCGCCTGGGGAGTAGGACAGTTCCGAAGCTTCAGGACAGGTCTAGTGGCTGGGAGTAGACGGGAGGGGAGAGAAGGTGGAGGGAGTCTTGTGACTGCTTTCTATTAGGGCATCTTGACCTTGTCCGTGGCTGCTGGGATCAACTATTTCAAGGTCATGGCCACTTACATTGATGGAAACCTTTAAAGGCTTATTTTGGGTTTCTCTTCTAAATTTCAAGAAGGCAGGCGGAATATTTGCACTATATTTTAAACATGATCCTGACCAGTGGGTAGAAAATCGTGTTTTCTTGAATTTGCTATGTACTAACAGTACGCATGCAATGAATTTGTAGAATAGAAATGACTGAAAGTGTGATGTCACCGCCCATCAGCAAGTGGAAATACACACTTCAGGAGTCTCTCTCTTGGTGGTGTAATTTCTTCCCCCCTTTTGTTTCTGAAGTTCCTCGGTGACGGCTGTGTGAAACTGAACTGCCTTGAGAAGCCTGGATTGAATGCTCAGAGAGTGCAGCGCACGAGGAGGCAGAAAGCGAAAGAAGCAGAAGAAGAGCCCAGCACAGTTGGGTGTTCTCATTACATAGCTCTGCAGAACAATTTCGCACCTCGTCTTATTTTGGAGTGCATGCTGCCTGATGGCTCTCAGTTTTCTAAGCAACCTAAGGGGTGGGAGGTCTGTGACTTGCATGGTGTTCCTACATTGGTTCTGCTAGGGCCGGAGGCTTGATATTCAGATTTGCCTTCCGGAAGCCTGTGGGGTCAAAGGTATCCACACAGCACCAATTCCCAGATCCCCATCCTACGCAGCCCTTTCAAGCAGGAAATGTTGTGTGTCTTCTTCTAGAACATTGAAAGCTACACTGCATCAACTCTATGGTTGAAATACAGGAAAGTCGTGCCATAAAATATTGATTTATCTCTATTGATCACTATTGAAAATCATTTGACCTTAGGGCTTCAGGAAGCTGACACGGGAGGATCACAAGTTCAAAGCCAACCTTAGCAATTTAGTGAGATCCTGCCTCAAAATAAAAAGATAAATACATAAAAATAAAAAGGATTGGGAATTTGTCTCAGTGGTTAACCACCCCCTGAGTTTAATCTTTGGTCCAAAAAAAGAAAAAAAGAAAGGAATTTGTACTATCATAGATGTCCCATAAGTATCTGTTAATTAAATAAGCATATATTTCTTTTTCCAGTTGTCCAATTGTTATACATGTATTTTACATATATTTTCAATTATATTAGTGTAATCGATATCTTCCTATAGCTCACCAGTTTCCTTGAAGGTAAGGGCCAGGTAGGGTTAGTGCAATAAATTCAAAGAATTCATCTACTCCAGGAGTTGAGGAAGAAACAGTAGAAGAATCCTGAGTTCTCCTTTGGCTCTACCAAGAATAATTACTACAGTTAGCATTTATTGCATGTTTGCGATGTGCTAGGCACTTCACACAGATGGTCTTCTTTGATTCTTACCACGAAGCTCTGTGCGGGGTACAGCAGGAGCCCCAACTTCTGCACCACGACTAGCATTTGGTCTCCTCCTTCCTTGGAACACTGCTAACCCCATTTCTCACTCCCCTGCTTGAGTGAGTGAGTATGCAGCCAGTTCTTACCTTGGATGGGAAACAAGAGATGCAGATCATTTTTGGTCCAAAGTGAGCAATAGCTCACATGCTTCTCCATAATCCTCTTTCCCATCCTGAGAACAGAGATGGGTTTCTGGAAAATGGCAGAGCCATGTGATGAAGATTACCAATATCAGCTCCATTTCGCAGAAGGGGAAAACAGAGGCTGGAGAGATTCGGCACCTTTCACAGAACAGACAAGGGACAAAAATGGGAATTGATTCAGTAGTGAACTTGGCACATCTTTGTAACTGCTAAGTGTATAGCTAGTCCTATAAACTCAACTTGCTATAGCCAAGTCTCGATTTCCAGTGCCATGGATGGAGATATTTAGACTGTCTTGTAGGCATGTAGTGAGGATTAATAGTTAACACATAAAAAAGCCTAGGAAGAACACAGCACAGATTCAAAATAATGGGGTTGCGTGTGCCTGGACGTGAGCATGCATTTGGAGCTTTGTCACATCAAGGCTGTTTTTAATAAATTGTCCATGCTTGAAGACTGAGAATCTCTTCATGTCTTAGGAATTTCTGTTCAGTGACATTTGTTGGATAGGATTTGACCTGTTGGGTGAGTTATGCCTTCCATCCAAGCAGACAGTTTGCATACTAATTTGTTCTCTTGCTACTAAGCAACCATGAATGGGGAGAGGGTCAGGCAACAAATCCAGCAGTTTCATGGCAGCATCTGTGACTGTCCCTAAAGGACCTGTGTTCATTCCTCATGAAGGGAGGGAAAGGCAGCCAGACAGGGTGGCAGGGCGAGTGGTGGGTTAACACAGAGCACCTCTGGACTCCTCTGAGCTCCGGGACAATATGTCATGATTATAATTCAGAGATAAGATTGCACAGATTTTTATATTGACCCAAAACAATTTTGGACCACCTGGTGTAGAGTCAAAATAGTAGGGCTTGAGCCTTTTCTATGGCTACTCTTTGGACTTCGGTGTAACTCATAATGTCTCTGAGCCTCAGTTTCCTGTTCTGTAAAATGGGACAGCACTGACTTCCTTCCCCTTCCTAGGGTTGTTCTGAAGAGAGAATGCCGTTATGCCCATGATTGTATCAGGAGGTGCTAAATCACTGAACCTATGTAAGTCTTTGTTGTTGCTGTGACTTCTGTGTGACCCAATTGCCTTTGTAGTTGAAAGCAAATTTCAGCATCTGAAAACAAAAAACAAAACAACACACAACCAAACCTCATTTTCAACAGCAGGAAGAAATAATACGTTGTTCATTGCTTTTTGCATTTCTGTTTTGTTCTTTTTTTTTTTTTTGCGCTTTTCAGTTATGAATAGTTCTGCACTCAAGATAGGCCAATGGATGACACAGCTCTTTCCTTACAAACTTCACTAGAAGGGGAAAGAATGAAGGGCAAATGTCACTGATTAATTAATTAGTTTGCCTGTTTGCTAATGCAGCATTTTGAGAACCAGCTAAATATTGTGGGTCCTGGGGACACAGAAATGGAAGATGTAGTCTTGACTTTGCTGTCACATTGCTCACGATAATGGCTGGAAAAATAGACACCTAAGAAGAAGAAATGACAGTGTGGCGTGACACTGTCGATGGGCTGTGGTAGAGGGCGTGAGGAGCAACCTGAGTGGGAAATCAGTGACCCCGGAAGAGGGAAGAGGTACAATTCTAGGCTTCGGGTCTGGGTAATGGGATTGATGGTCATGTTGCCAATGGACAGGGAATGCTGGAGCGGTCCATACGTAGGGGAAGGTGGTAGATTGGACACAGCCTTTACTGAGTGTGAAACTGGACTGCAAGCCACCCAGGTGAGATGGCAGCGGGTATTGGAGAACCAGAGTCCCCCGTCAGAAGGAGCATGCGGCTTTATCTCCACTCACTGCCACAACCTCCTGGGTGTACATGGGTGGGCTGGACACAGTCAGGGGCAGCTTGGTGGTGACAAGTGGCTCGTTTCCATTCTTCGGAGGAGTGGACATTGCTCTCTGTGGCAGCTGTGATCTGGACAGTCTTCTCCCAAAACTCCCCACTCGGGAGTTTCTCTTGACCTCTCCTGAGTGAGCAGTGAAAAGCCAGGTGTGAGATTGTGTCCCCTGTAGCAGCCAAAGCCCTGGCAGGCAGTTGAGGGTCTGGGATCAAGTTCCTCCTTTGCCTCTAAGTAGGGAGGTCAGTTCACTGTTTCGGTCTTTCCTGTCTTCTCTTTTATTTTTATTTTTTTAAAAACGAGAAAGAAGGACAGTGAAAGAGAGAGAGAGAGACAGACAGACAGACAGAGAGAGGATCAGTTTTTATTGAGTTCTTCGCATGGCCTTCATTGCTCCGGCACTTAGTTGTGCACGTGTGCTGGGGTTTGAACCCGTGTACTTGCGCATGCCAGGCAAGCGCTGTAATTGCTGAGCCACCGCTCCAGCCCCCTGTCTTCTCTTTGAAAGGATGAATTTGGAATCACTCACTTCTAAGAGTCCTCTGAGTCTTGAGGTTTTATGAACTATCTAGACTGGGTTTCTGTTGCACAATGCTAACTTTGAAGTCTGAAAGTAGTATATTAAGCAAAGTCATATTTTAATTCAAAAAAATTAAAGGTGCAAAATCTTCTAAATTACCAAGTTCCTGGAAACAGGTCATAAATCCATATACAGTACTCACTTTCTAGTTGGATTTCCATTAACCCAGAGCTCTATTAGCCAGCCGGGCACACACGGTGTAATCTCCAAGCAAGCCCCGAGTTTTTGCCCTCAGTATGTTGATGATTGATATTCAGCATGGTTGCCTTGAGGCAATGTGGGAATCCAAAGTCATTAAAGGAGAGGAAATTATGTCCAGCCCAGTTTCAAAGGTGAACTGTATTGCTTTCACATGATTTGAAAGTCATTAATCTACGTGTGCTGTATATCAGGGCTCCCTGACCTTTTTGTGAAGAGAATTTTTTAATTTCCGTGAGACAGATTCTTTGATTAACCAGAACTTCCTTTTTCCACTGAATATATTAGATAAGAGGGTTTCATATTTACCTACAAGACCCATTGCTATATTCAGCTTAATTTGATGCTCATTTGATGTTAAATATAGGAGAAGATGAATCTGATATTTGAGAAACAGTGGGAGAACCTTTGGATTAAAACTCAGGAGACTCTGGTTTAAGTCATAGCTCTGTCATTAACGAACGGTGTGACATTGGACAAACCACTTTACTTTCTGGGCTTCAGTTTCACCATCTTTAAAATCAGAAGGTGACTATAGGTAGGCTTTAAGGTCTTTGTAGTTCTAAAGTGGCCTAGGTATCTATATTCTAAATGCTTCAGTTAAAATATGACATTAATTGAGTATGTACTATTAGGACTTCCATGTGGCATCTGATTGAATCCATGTAATGTTTATCCCCATTTTATTAAAAGAAGACTAAGACCTGGAGGAATAAGCACCTGGTTAATGGCAGGGCTGGATTCTGAATCCCAGCGTTGGGTTTTTGGTCCCGTGTTCTTTCCTACCCGTGTCCTGCTGTGGCTGTCTTGAGCGCAGAGCAGAGGGATGCATGTGACAGCAAACTGAGGACCTGGGAATGAGAGGCTTTGCCTGCCTTTGTCTCTTGGGAGGACGGTGTACATTTCAGTGTCTTTCTCAGGGTAAAAAATGCATGGCACTGCTTTTTTGTGGCTTTTGATTTCTGCTTTCAATCTTCCTTGGATCAGATCATGTCTCTTGGCAGTTGTGATACTTTAATATGAGGATCAGATCTGCCTGCCTGTCTCAATAGCTGGAAATTTATCTCTGTGTATTTTAGGTGCCTCCGATAAAGGTAATATAAATATAATGAAAGAATGAATTTCTTTCTGACACTTGGTGCCATTTATATAAAAGAATAAAAATCTCCTTTGAAAATATTGTTTTTAAAAACAGCTTTTCTCCAGCTGCGTTCTCTGGATGTAACCCAGTGTTTCAAAAACTATAAAACAATATTTTAGTGGCCAAATGAATTTAGGAGGTGTTTCTTAATGTAGCGAAAATTCTCAGAATCTTTAACACAACAATGCTCACTGTGAGTTTAAAGAGGGAGAAAGCAAATGGTTTTTCCCCCAACCGTAGTTAATATAGACTCTCCCCGCAGCTGTCCATCTCAACAGCAGAATACTACAATGCCAATTTTCTAGGGAACTAATTTTGTAAAGAGTGCTTAAGCCACTGTATGCCAAAAGCCAGGGTAACTACCATTTATTAGACACCAACTATATGCCAAGGACATCTACAAATGGTATTATTTTTTGTCAACTCTCTGGGGGTGTTTTTTTGATCCATATTTATACGATGAAGAATTAGAGGCTCAGGTAGGTTAGGAAACACTTTGTAGGAGCAGCCTGGATTCAAACCTCTAATTGCTCAGTCCTGGCTATTCACTGACCTTTGTATCGCAGGGATGTATGACAGTCCAGAGGCTTGGGTTAAGGATGCAATGTTCCATGCCGCCGGATTTCTCTGGCCACACTGAGACCTGTGCAGAGGCAGCTCTAAGCGACACGGTGGCTCATTGCCAGGGAGCTTCTGTTTCACCAACTTCTCCACCCATTGCTTTCTCCTTCCGTTCTTGGGATTTCTGTGATGGTTTCCTCGATCTTCAGGGAAAATGTTTTTATCTGGGTCTTTGATAAAAGGGAGATTTTAGGGTGCTCTTATTTCTATGGAGGCCTGATGTATAATAGCACATCTTTTTTAAATTTATTAGATGACTATGGAGTTACAATTGAGGGGGAAGCATTGTTAAACTATCAAGAACAAATGTATACATACTTAGTTATTCAAGGCTAATACCATGTCATGGATGCCCAGCTTGGGTTCCCCATATTAATAGCACATCTTTTAATATTTGGATCTTCTTTGGAATGAGACATTTCCCAACACACAGAAGAAACCTGTGTGGCAAGTGTGGTCCGTAGTCACTATTGATGTTTGTGTCTTGGAAGCATTTCCGTGACATCTGATTATGCTGCTCATTTTGTGACATCCAGAGGGACTGTCTGGAAAGAATCGCGATATTGGTGTCCTGCAATCCTTCTTTTGAATTCCAGCAACTGTACCTACGTATCACGAAGATCTGAGCATGTTAATTTCTGTCCCTGATCCTCAGTTTTCTTATCTACCTTGTGAGGTGTTTGGAAGATTAAATTAGGTGACGCATGCTAGACCGCCAACCCATGGATGGTGTTCAGTGGATGGTAACAAATTTTGATCTTATTATTGGACCCTTCCTTTACATCTCTGAGTCACTGTTTTTTTGCTGTCCTTTGTGAAATGAAGATCAAAATACTCTTATTTTTTAAAATATTTTTTAAAAATAATTTATTCATAATGGGGGCGGCTGTATGGTGGTCTGCAGTCTTCTTTGGATCTTCTCTCTCTACAAGGGATGGGCAAGTTCTCAACCAGGGGACAGGGCAAGAGGTATTCCTCACACTGTTCTTCAGTGGGCTGAGTATAACTGAGCACTTTCTAAAGGATGCAAGGGAATAGCCTAAAATCCGTGGCAGGAGTCAGGACTATGACTTTACCTGGTGAATCTGTTTTCTGTACCTTAGGTGTAGAGGTGTAGAAGTGGGAAAGATGTGTGTGTGTGTGTGTGTGTGTGTATGTGTGGTTGTGGGTGTGTGTGTGTGCTGGGGTGGGGTCAAGAACAAGTCTCATGGGGCTAGAGCAGTGACATAGTGGTTACAGTGTTTGCATGGCATGCATGAGGCCATGGGTCTAAGCCCCAGCACCCGTACACAATGAAATGTTGGAGCAATGAAAGTCACATGATAAACTAGGTAAAGTTGATTCTCTGTCTCTCTCTCTCTCTCTCTCACTCTTCCTCTCTCTTTAAAAAAAAAAAAAACACCAACCAACCAAACAAACAAACAAAAAAACAGGTCTCATGGTTTTGGATGTTCCATGGGGACCTTATCACATCCCTTTAACCTTTAACCTTTAACCTTCTGTCTATCCCCTCTATACTCTCAATGCAGTCTTTCCCGGTACCTGCCATCACTAACACTGTCCTTAGAGTCCTCTTTCTGTAATATAGACTTTCAGCTCCATCTGTCATTAGGCGTGTGCACTTGAAGGGGATGGTGAGACTCCAGCCCCTTCCTCTTTCTCTCTTTTGTGTCACAGCCATGAAGGGAGAGGCTTGATTCTGCCACACACTACCCCCATGATTTGCTGCCTCTTTGCAGGCCCAAAAGCAAAGGAGTCAATCCATCATGCACTGAACCCTCTAAAACTGTGAGTCAAAAATAAACCTTTGCTCTTTATTAGTTGGTTATCTAGATATCTGCCACAGTGATGTAAAGCTGAGTAGCCCACAGAATACATACTGGACAAAATATGAATGACAATTTGAATAAAAAATAGTAAGACATTGAGATTCAAATGCAGAACATGCTTATTTCAAATGCTTCTATTATTACATTGCAGTTATACATACTAGTGCAGTTCATTTTGTTTGACATAATCACATATGCATGGAATAAAATTTGCTCCATTTCAGTCCCCAGTGCCTCCTCTTTCCTTCCCCTCCTCCATCCCCATGGTCCCCTATTCTCCTGTTTTCCTTCTACTATTTCTTTATTTTTTAAATTGGTGCTTTGTAGATATACATAAATTTGATAAGAGGCCAGGACTTACATGAAGAAAACCATTGTCTTACTGGTGGACTTAAAACATGGCTAGGACCTTACTTTGTTTTAATCACTATTCTATTTGAGGTCAGGGTCCAACAGATGAAAGGCATATCCTGTTCTTTATTGAGATTACATAATATAAAAATATCTTTCTAAACTACAAATATGATCACATCGCTTTCCTACTTCAGGCTGTTTATTCAATGCCTGCTACTCTTAGGATGAAAGCAAACTCTTCAACATGTCTAATCCACCAATATATTTTTCTAGTATACCCCATATATCCATCATCATTTACTGTCCTAGTATAGGTCATCACCTCCCATTTATCCATCTATTAATTCCCTAAGCAGATCATGTGGTTGGCATTTCACAGGGTATATTGTGAGGAGCAGGAAAGCCAGGGATAAGCCCAGTTTTGAGGCTGCCATATGAGAGGCAGAAGAGGAGAGAGGTCTAGGGATTGGTAGGAGGAGGTGTACTTGAGATCTAGTTAAGAGGGAAAAAATGGCACCACTTAGAGGCTAATTGGGTGTGAATATTGAGGGAGTTATTGCACTGCTATATGGTTCCCAGGATTCTAACTTTGATAATTGTTAAATATTCTTGAGCCTTAGCCATGCTGGAAAGAATAGGTTTAATGATTAGGCCTATTCTGGAGACTGATTAATCTATTAATGAATATTCTTTGGTTTAGCATCAAAACTAGCTTTTTTCTATCAAAAGGTGCATTGCTCCATTATCAGCTTCAGCGCTTATACGTGGAAAGAGTAAGAAGTAGAGAAACCTAACAGTTGAGAAATGTACCAGTTTGAGAAATAGATTTGATGTAATAATTAGAATGTGGAATAGAACTGTTTGGTCCACAATTCAGATTTCAGTTTACTACTTACCTGCTCTGCTTAGCCTCTCTTTCCCCAAACTCAGCATTCTCATCAGCTAAGTGAATACAGGGAATACCACGGCATGGGGTGTTTATTGAGTTGATGTAAGGGCACTGATCAGTGGCATGAAGTACATGCATGTTGTTAAGTAACCATCACCCCTAACCATCTCAAGAATATTTTCCATCATCCTTAACTGTTGGAGAACTTTTAACTGCCACCTTTCCACTGAGTTTCTAGGAGATACCTAAAGATGCACATTAGTCTTTTTGGAGATATTGCAGATAAGGAGAGACAACATAGTCCCAAGTTTGGACTGCCATTTCAATGTATTTGATGCTTTATTGGTTTTCTGATTCAAAGATACTGGAACTTACTAGTTCTCTCCATTGTCCTAGAGATGTGGAATAACTTGGATGCTTGATGTGGTTTGCATAAATCATTCGGTTTACATGTCGTAGTAGGAAGGCAAGGCATTTATCATACCTCTTCCCCATACACTGGTCATCTCACCCTTGCTCAGCCCATGACCATTTCTCAAAGCGAATGTAGTTAGCCCTTCTTATGTTCAACTCTTCTACCTCTCAGAAAAAGGGGCTGCTCCAAATTCCAGGATTGTTTTCCCTCTGCTCTTTTGGAAAAATTTATTGTATAATTTTCTGTACTACACATTTGCTTCATCTACTCCTTGCATTTCCTACCTAAAATCTTTGTCTCATTGATCCCAGCGAATATTGTGCTCTGATTAGAGCTCTGAGTCATTCGTCAGTTCTCACCTCCTCCAAAGTTCCCTATGTACCTGAATGGTAACATCATTATCCACCCTGTTGTTCTTGTCAGATGTCTGAGTTTAATAGGCAAAGGGTAATTCTGACCCTCAGGGCAGTGATGGTTGTAGGAATTAGCATATGACCTGATTTGGGTGACATAAAAGGAAGTTGGCAAGGGGCTTCTAGAGAAGTCTTTGTTCTTATTTTTTGGGACCACTTTTGAAAATAATTCCTCTCTCTTCTGAGCATGTTGTAGGTAGAAGTCCAGAATTTCTGTAGCCATCTCACTCCTAGCTTAAGGATCAGACCATGGGCATGAATATTTTCCAAAGGGGGGAATAACTGTTCTTCAACTGCACAGGGCACCGAGAATTTGGAGTGACTGATTTGCATTTGTGATGATTAATTTCACATGTCTACTTGGCCCTGCTGTGAGATGCAGATCTACACTCTGCATCTGGGTGTTTCTGTGAGAGTTTTTGGTTTGGGTGTGTCCCCCCCCCCCAGGATTCATGTACTGGAGGCGTAGTTATTAGTATGGCAATATTGGGGAGTGGTGGGACTTTTAAGAGGTGGAGTCTAGCGGGAACCTTTTAAGCCATTTGGGTTGCTGCTCTCAGAAAGGATTGTAGGAGTCCAGTCTCTCCAGCTTCATAGCCAGCAGTGTGACCTCTCATTTTCCTACTTCTGCTCACCGTGATGCCATCTACAGCAAAGCCCTTGATAGATGCTGAACCAAGAGGGCTGTTCTATCTTGGAGTTTTGTGAAGTAGATAAACCTCTTTTCTTTATAAAGCTACCCAGCTTCAGATGTTTTGCTATAATAAACAGATTTATATAATACCCAACTACCTACTAGACAATGTTTCCCAGATATCTTGCACACTGCTCAAACTTCACTTTTCCAGAACAGACTTTTCCCCCTCCTAGATCACTTACGTGATA
This sequence comes from Aplodontia rufa, assembly GCA_004027875.1. NCBI lineage: Eukaryota > Metazoa > Chordata > Mammalia > Rodentia > Aplodontiidae > Aplodontia > Aplodontia rufa. Next base: position 69,866 of record PVKS010006481.1, read on the forward strand.
CCTCACTAACAATTCTTGGGCAAGTTACATAATGTTTCTGGACTTTAAATTTCTGGTCCATAGAATGAGGAAAATAAAAATGTCATGATTAAAATGGCCAAACCAGGTAAGAATGGCCATATTTAGCAGGTTTCATATGTGATTTCCTCTTTTAACCTTATTTTATATTTTTAAGTCAATATTCTGCACCTACACTGTAGGCTCCATGAGATCTGGAATCTTTTCCGAACAACCCAGAACAGTATCTTCTCCATGATAGCTGATTATTAAATATTTGATGAATGAACATGAAGGAATATACCAACTTACTGAAATCTAGGACTTATCAATTTTTACCTCTCTCTTTTACTCCCCTGTTCAGTTGAGCAATCAGTATGAACTATTAATTCTACTTCTGCAATACCTCTTAAATCTGTTTCCCAAGTACTCCCTAGTCCAGAAAACAACGATCATTTTGCTATCCTAGCTTTGTTGTGGCTTGTTGCTTCTTGTTTATCAAACATGCTGAAGTTTGGGGTACACTAGGGGAAAGGGGAAGGAGGTAATAAATGAAGGGCTCTTCTGGTCCAGAAGGAGATAATGATGCCCCTGGAGTCAACTAATTGGCATTTCTCATGCTAGGCTATGGATGTCACCTACTGACTAAGACTGGGCCATGGCCCAAACCCTCATGGCCATGTTCACAACTGAAGACACATTTGGAGGTATCTCTGGGAAAGGTTGGTCCAGGGAGTGGCTCAGCTGCTGCATGGGTTTCTCCAGGTCCTTACCAAGTCCTGAGGCTCTGAATGCCATCAAGGTAAGCTCTGGTTTTCTTTTCTGTAGAGCCAGAGCGGAAACCACATATATTGGCCTGGTGACAGGGGCTGTGGGGATAACTCCTAAGGCAAGAAAACTTAAAGCAGCAGATGAAATAACAGCAGAGAATGTCCTGGAAGCCTTAGGGAGCCTTGAGGGCAGGGCTCTAGTGCTGGGGTGGGTGCTGAGAAGAAACAGCTTAAGTACGCTGGAGTTTTTTGTCTTCTCTGGGCCTTTCCATTTCATCTCTTTAGAGTCAAAAGTGCCTTTCAAACAGGTGATACCATCCCCTAAGAGCAGGTTCCTATATTTGACCTACTCAATTTCAGATTTGGAGCAAAAGACAGGAGAAAGAGTAAGACACAGGAGGCCTTCTGAAGTAGTCTCTCTCTTCCTCCTTTGAAAATATTATCCCTTAATTTTGGAATACCCCATGAGAAGGAAGGGATGAGGAAGTAGGCTATTTGGTACTAAATAACTTTTTGAACTGAGTTAGAAAGAGGATGTGAAGTATGGTCTTTCCCTATTTTATTGGGATATTCTGACTTTAATTATTCTGCCTTAATGTCCAATATCATGAAATTGATTAGCCAGCTTGCAGACACTGTCACATACCTAAGAGTGTATGTGGGCAATAGTGAGTCCCAAGGAACAATGGGTCCTGTCTGACAATTGGGTGTGCTTGCCTCTGTGGAATTGTCATTGAATCAAATTAAATTAGTATTTGCTTTAAATGTGTTGTATGTTGACTAGGGCGACGAGTATCAAGGGGATATAAAGATTCATTTTCTGCTGTTGCTGGAAAGACAGGAGGTTTATAGTGGGAGAAACCCACATGTTGCAAAAACAATATAGTTGCATGATCTATTAAGTTACTGAGCTGCCTTTTTCTCCCATATCCTTCACTCCCCAGACTTTTCTTTAAACACCAAATATTTCGTCTTTCCAGAAATCATGATGAACAAATGTTGAAATAGTTCTACAATTAGGTGGCACAGTTAGGTGATCTACTGTTATGGGAAAAATCCAATGTATGTTTGATGAGCTAATTTTTCTTCTTTGAGAGCTAGATTAATTATGTCACAGGCTGGGAAAGAAGTGCCTGGAAGGAACACTAAGGCTTAAGAGCAGTGGGAGAAGCTGTGAAGCTGGCCAGAGCCAGTGCCATCTCTTGCCAGTCCAAAGGGGCTGCATGGGTCTAGCCAGGGAAACATTGTCCTCTAGCTGTCATCTGGTTAGGACCAGCAATCATTAGAGGGATTAACCTACTGTTACTAGAGTCATTTTGACCCTGAGATTCTGGCTAGACTTGTTTAAGCCACTGCATGGGAATGCCTTCTCTCAGATGCAGGTTCTGTGTAGTCCTTCCTAAATAAGCAGGCAGAGAACCCTTACAGAGATTCCTCATCTGAAGGTGCAGCCCTGCCCAAGACCAAAGAGGATTGTATACAACCTATTAGCAATCTCCCCTCTGAGCCAAGAAAATAGTGGAACATGCTACACAGGTACTTAGGTTCCCACACAGGGTGAATGCTACTAGAAGGGCTAAGAGATGTAAAGAAGGCCCAAGAGACGTAAAGAAGGTCCAACCTGGGCCTCTAATGGCAATGTTGATTATGCTGTGTGCATGCAACCCTGTGTACAGGTTGAGAAAAACAGCTGCAAACAACTGTCTAAGAGTGTGTTTGTCAGCTTTGTGTCACTGTGACCAAAATACCTGACAGTAACTTAGAGGAGGGAAAGTTTATTTTTGGCTCATGATTTCAGCGATTAGTCCATGACTGGCTGACTCCACTGGTCTGGGCCCAAGGTAAGGCAGCACATCATGGTGGAAGGGTATGATAGAGAGAAGCTGCTCAGGACATGGTGGCCAAGAAACAGAATGGGGCAGTGAAGGCAGGAAGAGAGAGGTTGGAGGAAAGGGGCCACAGGAAAGATGAATCCTTCCAGGACATGACTCAAGCGACCACCTCCTCTAGCTGCACCCACCTGTCTACTGTTACCACCCCGTCTATTTAAGCTAGATGGACTGATTAGATTCCACCTCACACAATCCAGTCATTTCCACTGTGAACATTTCTGCATCAACAAGGGAGCTTTGGAGGGTGCACCTCATCGAAAACATACGAATCAGAAAAGAGGTTTGGACCCTGGATCTGACACTGTAAAGATGTTTGGCAAGTCACCTCACTTTACAGAATTATTTTCCTTTTCTATTGAATGTAGATAACAACATTAAAAATTAACTTATATGTGGAATTTTGAAAAAGTTTAAGTCGTAGAAGTAGAGTAGAAATGATGGATAGAGATGCTGGGGTGTGGGTGGGGAGGGCTGGGATAGGGAGTTGTTGGTAGAAGTGTGCAGTGTTTTAGATAGACAGAGGGAATATGTTTTGAGATTTATTGTACACCAAAGTACAGATAATAATAATAAAATGCATATTTTAAAATAGCCAACAGAGCAAATTTCAAATGTGCTTACCATAAAAAATAAGTGAAGTTATAGATAAGTTAATTAACTTGATTAAACATTACACATTGTTTTCCTATGTCAAAATATCACATTGTACCCCATAAATATACACATGGTGGAAGAGCTTGGTAGAGGAAAGTAGCTCAAAATGTGGAAGTAGAGAGAGAGGTCCTCTTACCAAGGATAAAATGTAAATCCCAAAGACATGCTTCCAGTGACCTACCTCCTCCAGGCACACACTGCCTGCTTACGTTACCACTCAGTTAATCCATATGAGTGAACTAATCACTTATTGGGTTACACCAATTAAAAATAATGTTAATGAAAAAGTTTAAAAATTAAATTGTATTTGTGAAATCCTTTGGAAACAGTAAAGCACTACATAAGCATGAGTTTTTAGTAACTGTCTTTTACCTATAAAATGAGGATCAGAATAATATCTAACCTTAAAGATTGTAGTAAAAGGTAAATAAGGAAATAAGAAATATATTTGAAAGACTTTGAACTTAGAGAAGGCTTCTCTTTTTTAAATTTGTTTTTATTGGTGCATTATAATTGTATGGAATAGTGGAATTCATTATGCCATTTTTGTAAATGCACATAACATAATTTGATCATTCCCATTAGTTTTAGTGCACTTAAGGTTTAACTAATTCATTGTTTTCAATGGTAACGTTACTTTTGCCTACTTTCCTCTTTCCTATCTCCTTACACCCTGTACTATTTCCATCCATCTGGTAGCAGAATTTAGTAATAGTTGGCCTGCTCTATGTGGATAATAATAGAGACCTTGTAAATATAGTTATAGGAGACAAACCCTTTATCTGGTGATGGAGTCTCACCTAAGTAGGATTTAACACAGCATTATGGGCATTTCCCCTTCTGCTGTTATTATATTTGTGAACCAAAATCATCTCCTGTGTGATTTGTTTAACCATCACCACTGTATTCCATTTATTTTAATGAAATACACAGTGAGGGCTCCTATGCAACTGTCTTCTCAAATCACGGAAAAATTGTAACCAACACCTCTATAGAGCAACCTTACTACTTCATTTGTATTTTAAGTGGCAGAGTTTCCTTGAATTTGCCCTCATCCATCTCGTGCAGATACTCCCTGAAGGAAATAGTAGCACCCTCCATTAATGTGGAAGAATAAATGATCAAAGCCTTGACGGGCCCCTCACCAACTCCCCATGTTATACTGTTTAATAGCTTATAGGCATTTTGTTAAAACAATGCATCTACATAGCTGTTGTGGTTTAGATATGAGGTGTCCCCCAAAAGCTCATGTGTAAGAAAATGCAAGAAAACTTAGAGGTGAAATCATCGAGCTGTAAGAGGTGTAACCTAATCAGTGATTAATTCACTCATATGGATTAACTGAGTGGTAACCATAAGCAGGCAGTGTGGGCCTGGAGGAGGTAGGTCACTGGAAGTGTGTCTTTGGGATGCATATTTTATCCCTGGGAAGAGGACCTCTCTCTCTGCTTCACATTCTGAGTTACTTTCCTCTACCAAGCTCTTCGCCATGATATTCTGTCTCACTGTGGGCTCAGAGACGTGGAGTTAGCTGTCTGTGGACTGAGACTTCTGAAACCATGCCACCAAATAAATCATAACGATACAGTAAAAGGCCACTCCAGGTTTCGTGGCTGGGGCACCACTGCAGATCAGGAAAGAATTGGTGGCCATCTGCTCAGTCTTCTCCATTCCCTCTATTCCTTCCCTTCCAAACTTGTTCTCAACTTCTGGATTCAACACAAGCCTGACCTGCTTTTCCAGCTTTCATGAATGTTAACGAACAAAGTTGTTTCCCTAATGTTCAATAGGTGAAGCTCTTGGTGCTGTATCATTATGATTATTTGGGTCATTATTTAGCAACTATTTTCTCTTCAATCTTGGTCCCTAGGTTAGAGCAGCGGTTCTCCAACATGTTGGCTTCAGTATCATTATGAGCTTCTGTTTCTGAAGATTATATAATATGTAAAATTTCAATTTAATGAAAGTAAAATAAAAAATAAAAAATTTTTAATTCATTGAGGAATAATGACCTTAAAATAAATAAGCATTTTATGTGAAAAATGTTGCTTTTCAAAATAAAGAATAGTGAGGAGACTGGCATTGTTTTGCATTTGCAAATCTCTTTAGTGTCTGATCTCATAGAAATCCGCTAAATTCTAAAATCTACAGTTTCAATCTGTTGTGGTATATTATTTTTGGCTTAAATGTGTGAAGAAAATTGGACCTCGCATATATAGTTGAAAGAGAAAAGGAGCAATTTAAATCCTTTTTTGATACTACACCAAAACCCAACTGTATACTTACGAGAGGCTAAAAATTGAAAAGACAAGGTCTCTGTTTGTTCATGAAAACTAGGTGGCCTAGGACAACGCTTTGAGAGCCACTGGAGGGGAGGCACTTTCTGACTTGCTGGCTTGTTTGACCAGTGCAGCGTGGACCAGTGGAGGACCTCCCCGTGCCTACTCAGTTAGGGTTGGCTCTTGTACTTCCGAACCCCTGTGTGCTGCCATGAGAAACGGAGGCCTGGGGCACTGGTGTGACTCAAGAAGAACGTGGAAATGCAGAGAAACCTGAGTCCAACTTCCAGACCAGATCCTGGGTCCCAGAGTTCAGCTCAGCCCAGCCTCTTTGCAGCTGGACTGAGGATTCATGAACAAGAAAGAAATACCAATAATTTGGGAGCTGTTTGTCATGTAGCATTATTATGGCAACAGCTGACTAATACAATCTGAGACTTGAGAAACAAAGCAGCGAAAGACTGAAAGGATGGAGAATACAAAGCTAGGAAGATCCATCTTCTGGTTTAGAGGGTAAAAGGACTGAGAACAAATCATTGATCCACATGTGATAAAAGTGGTGCACAGAAAGTAGTTGAATGTAAAAGTCGAAGGGGAGAGGTTGGCTCTGGTGTCACTTCTGATGCCACAGACCTCATGCCAGGCCCTGTGCAGGAGTCAGGTTGAACAGGGACATAACCCTTGCCTTGCTCTCTTCCTTCTGGCTCTTTCAAGTAGAGTGCTTCATTTCTGTGGATCCATCACCCTTTCCTATCTAGGGTTCCTAGCACCTGTTACTTCCTCTTCCGGAAAACTTTCGTCTTCATCTTCAACTTTGGGCCTTTCCTAAGGGAGGGTTCCTCTACACCCAGAGTAGATTAGATTTCCCTTTTAGTGGCATCCATAACATTTGATAGGGCTCTTATTGTAATGTTTACCCTAATTTTAAATCAATTTTATTTATTTTTTTCATCTGGCTTTTGTTTCTCTGACACTTAACTATGTTTGAAGTGCTGGGATTTGAACCTAGGTCCTTGCACATGCCAGGCAAATGCTTCACCTGCTGAGCCACAGCTCCAGCCCAATGTTTACCCTATTTGAATTAGTAGTTAAATATCTGGTTTTCCTGCTAGGCAACTAGACCAGACTAAATTGGTCTGGCTTACTGCCTTGTATTCAGCATTTAACTTTGTATGGAACACATAGAAGTGACTCAGTAAATATTAAGAAAATTGAATCGAATTGGAGCAGCTCAAGGTCTGTTATATGTGTGAAATAATAAACCAGGAGTAGGGGCTGGGAAGAAGATGTGCAGAAAGTTTATAAGGAATCAGTTTACTTCCTAGGTCCTTGAACAAAATACTCTAATGACTAGGTTGATCCCTGATGCTGGGGAAAGCCAAGCCAAGCCAACGCCGCCCCCCCCCCCCGCCGGCAAAAAAGAAAAAAAAGGAAAAAAAATAGCCAGATCACATCCAATTTGGGTCTCTAAGGAGTTTAGCAGCACTTTGCACTGCCGAGAACTCTCCAACAGCCAGAAAATTCCTCTCGGGCAGCTGGCCTGCTTATGGCTTATGATGCAGACAGTGTTTGGTGATGAAGCTTCCTGGAACTGATGCATTATCTCAGCGTGTGTGGCTCAGGGGCCTGTCTTATTCACAGGAATACAAAATCTGTGGAGGTACAGAATTACTTTTGTATAGCGGAGTGGGGTACATGGCCCTGCCTGCTCTGACGCTTTGGCCCTTTGTCCCTACAGAGAGGATGCTGCCTGCACTCTGTTCCATTATGGTAAAATCATTCCTTTTTCCCCCCTCTTGTTTGCTGGAATGAAGCAATACGAATAAATCCTCACAGCAAGTGTTTGGTTTTTTTTGCTTTTTAATTTTGTATTGAAGCAAATTCTTTGCTCACCTTTATGGGGTGCATTGTAATATGATACATGTGTACAATGTGTAATAATGAGATCAGGACCATGAGCATTTCCATTTCTTCAAATGCTCATCATTTTTTCTTGGGAATTTCATACTCTACCGGCCATTTTGAAAGATATTGCTATGGTTTGGATCTGGAATGTCCCCTGAAAGCTCATGTGTGCAAGGCTTGGTCCCGATGCAGCAGTGTTCAGGGTGGATGGTGAGGGCTTTGACCTCAGCAGTGGGTTCATGCATGGGTCAGTTCGATGGCTTTACTGGGAGATGGTGGGAACTGCAGGTGGTGGAGCCTGGCTCAGGAAGTAGGTCTCTGGCGTGTTCCCTGGGAAGGTCTAGCTTGTATTTGGCACCCTCTGCTTCCAGGCTGCTGTGTGCTCAGCAGCTTTCCCCATCATGCCTTTATGCCATGATGTTCTGCTTCGCACAGACCTAAAACAATGGAGTCAGCGGCCCAGGGACTGAATCCGTGAGCCAAGATAAACTTTTCTCCTCTCCGCTGATTTCCTCAGGTGCTTTATCATAGCACTGTAAAGCTAACTAATATTGATTCCATAGATAGACTTAGCCAATAGTTACTCTACTGTGCTACCTGAAGACCTGAACAGATCCTTCCTTGCCAATGGTGTTTTTTTAAATTAGTTGAATATGGACTAACAATTAAGGGGGAATCATTATCAAATAATCAAGAACAAATGTATATTCACAGAGTTAGCCAAGGCTGATGCCATTACATGGTTTCCCCCATTGGGTTCCCCATGGTTCTGTGTTTCCCCCAATTAAACCCCTGTGTTAAATGGGCTTCTCGGGGAGGTTGGAGATCTCCTTCTGAGTTGATTCC